>JABSMT010051132.1:0-13383 GCA_018902335.1 Eumacrocentrus americanus
CTGAAAGTTTAGGAACATTCAAAAGCCTTTTCAAAAAGTTATTTAGTCTCGAAGTTTCAATAGCGGTCTGACAGACCGGGGAAGTGGTTTAAAGGTTAATAAGCATTAACAAAGTTATCGAAGTTAAACTGTTAATTATACATGTAATTGCAATGAAAATTCTGCTTCAATAAAAACTGTGTGACTAAGCCCTATGAATGTTTTTCCAGTGACTCACTTCACGCATATTTCTGTGATCAACATCATCGTCAATCCTGATGTACTGCATGAAAGCATGTAACAATGATCTCTCACATAAATATATCCATAAGCAATTACGTCAAAACACATTATGCGCCTTAAACTAGAGTGATTAGAATTGTAGCTAAAAATATTTCATCATCCAAATGTCCTGCTATGCGTTGTTTTTCTATTACTCTAATAATGACGTTGAGAATTCTTGAAATTCTTTCTTCATCAAGTGATTCATTCCTATATTTATATATCGAACCATTTCAACGAAACAGTTTAGAACTTCCCGTGGATCTACACGGCAGTGCATTCTGAGAAATGTGTCCAAAGTTAGTTACATGAATAAATAACAATATGTACTTTGATGTACACACAGACACTCGTTGATTTATGTGTCCCCTGCAGTTTCTTTTTTTATAGTAGTTAATCGTGTTAATTAATGTAAAACGAAAGAGCTAACAATAAGGTTTATATAGTGCCTCTTGATTTATTCCAATTGCAAATGAAATTGAGGAACAAACGACTTCTTTTTTACAATGTATCGATTTAAACCGTTTGTATTTTATTTATTCGACATGATCCGGTGAGTGAGGCGAAGCTGAGAGGCAGAGGTGGACATCGAATTTTTTGAGATGAAAAACATCTGTATTCCTATGGTGGTTACAATCCTCATATACCGAATGATGATCCTGCATCAGCAGAAGACGAGGTTTGGATGGAGAGCAAGCCACATTTTAAAGAATTGTGGAGGTTCAATCTAACTACTCAACGATGGAAACTTCTGCCAGATCGACAGTATCTACCAGACGAATTGACATCAACAGCGGTTATCTTGCGATTCGGTAAACTCATTATTTATGGTGGTACTGCAGATGATGATCCGCCTAGTGGCAGCAATCGTTTGTATATTTGTGATTTGGATGATGCGAATAACGTCGTAGCAATGAATGCAAGAGGAACTTTGCCTGAACCTCTGTACGGTCAAGCACTCGTATGCCATGGTTCTTATCTCTACACTGTTGGTGGAACCACAGGCTACGAGAACCGTCGTGATGTTCATAAAATTGATTTGAGTACTGGAGTATGGGAAAGTGTGTATATATATTCTGGAAAAGATCCTTTAGGCGTATGATGGCAAGATGATTTATGTTCTCGGCGGTGCTCACCGATCTGGTGTTTTTGGTTTAAAGGTAATTTAATAAAATTGACATGGCAATCAGTTGAAGACTCAAAATATAATGTTCACCAATTGAATTTTTAGGAAATACCCACGTTTAATTTGGAGACAAACACATGGACATTATTAGAAACTTATGGAGATATGAATAACTATCCGTGGGTACCTGGTGCAAGATTTGCTCATGCTAGTGTGCATATACGGATGCAACGACTGGTGATGTAAATGTGGTTATATCTGGAGGATACAATTATCAGTACGTATACGACGACATTTGGCAATTGAATTTACGACAACTGCAATGGACATGTCTTAAAAAATTCGGTGCGGTTTTGCCTCGCCCCGTCGTTTTTCATTCGGCCGCCCTTACACCTGCAGGAAGAATGTACATGTTTGGAGGACATCTAAAAGATAAATATAAGGTATTTTTCTTTTTCCAATATTTTTCGTTTGCATCGATTTATGATTGTCTGAACTATTATTTACTTATTTATTAGACATTTTGTGATATTTTCAAGGGACCAAGGACTAATGAAGTGTATTCTGTCTGGTTAATAATACCAAAACTCTCGGAAATCTGTTGGGAAGCATTGAAACACTATTACCCGAATAGGACGAATAAATCACGTAATGAATTAATGAATATTGGTGTCCCTCCAAAATTTATAGAGAGATTTGTTTTTATTAATCAACAAATTGGTTGTTTCCGTATTTTATTGCATTTCATTATAACAGATAATTACCTTCGGAATCAATATATAATATTTATCAAATTGACAGCTGTTGCTCGATAATCAATATCAAATATCATTATTTTAGTCTACATTACTCTTCCATTCCTTTCAACCCGATCGGACTCATGTCCTTCAACAAAGAAGAGAAGATAACAGATAAGAGTAATTATAACTCAGGATAAGGACTGTACTAAATCTGTAAATATGTCTGTTAATTAAAAAAATAATTATCTATAGTTGACTCACTTTTAGCACTACATTTTATTCAGTAATTAGTTCAATATCTGTGAAACGTTGCAAGATACAAACGATAAGCCGTGAGTTATGTGTTTTGACCAGTCTACGGTCCAGTTCTATATTTGCGATATATTATCTTTGACCGCTTCACTGCTGAACTGAACTTAGCAGCAAAGTCAAAAGTTCGGTGGGAGATAATTGTCTGCTTCTTTTTCCATTAGATGTGAACAAGTGGGCTTCTTTTATTTAGTTACTCTTCACACTTCTTCGATTAGCATCGTCCTTATTTCTTGTTTCAATATAATGTATGTCCCTTAGCGCAGCCGAAGATGACGGTCGCTATTTTCTTTGTGCTCTTTGGAGCATTATACGTTCCATGCGCTTATCTAGTACAGTTGCCTACTACTCATTTTTTCGAGTGTTATCGTAATAACTTCCAAGCATCGACGAACAACCTGATACCTCATAATATGCATTCTTTGATTGCAATGTTGCGAAAAATTGAGGACAATCCTAGTATCGAACTTAACGCGGCGAATCTTTCAGTAATGCTGCTTCGGAGGTAAATGTTGTTTGTAAAATAAACTAAAGATTATAGTGCTGTAACATATTTTTTTGTTTGTCGATAGATTTCGTCAGGATGGCATTGTCACATCTTATTCTCCGGTGACCGGATTTGAGCGTTATAGGTGTGAAAAAGTTATCGATATGTTACCTTTTAATGGCGGAAATGTTGAGAGTTTTCACTTTCCGTCAGTAGCAGTCTTCATTTGAAAGAGAGAGTAAGTTATTAATTGGATTCTAATAATTACCTTTCATATTTTGTACGCATTAATTTAATTCTATGTAATTTTGTAGTGTTCATTACATTTGATGCTGTCGAGCTGTATTAAGAATAACCATCACGCCACCGCAAACTCTGTTCCTTCCCTAGTGAATGGAGTAATCAGCACAGAGTAATTTTCCCTGATTTTTTTTAAATAACAGTAATTATTCCATCAATTTTTCTATCATTGTCATAATGTAACAGGTGGGGAAGTATTGCTGGAGGATCTGTTCTGGCTGGGATCGCTGCAGGTTTAGCCCCAAATATTCCAGAGAACACTAAATGGATGGCAACCTTCGCAGGGGATTTAGCAGAAGTGACTTTAAGGCAAAGTCTGCAGGTCGCTGATTACACTGACGACAAAATTGGAGTTGAAGGATATTGGGATTCATCTGTTTCTCCTAAGTACTATTTAATTAATAAGACACGGTCTGCATTGTTCGTTACAGCTGCCGAAATTCGTGGCGATTAGGATGGACTTATTTTGGCAAATGTAGTCGACAATTGGTGGAAACAAATGCCTTCGTTGAGGCTTTCGCAAATTTTCGACATATACTACAGCAATATAGGAATCTATAAGACGGCTATACACGCATGCAATCGGAGAAAATTGCAGTCCCTCGTTGCACCAAGGCGTAATGTTACTGATGAGGTTTTTTTTATGATGATTAATTATAAATGTCATTATAGTGACTTTACGTGTATAGAATAATGATGATTCCAAACGTTGATGCGTAGGTAATTCGTGCTCCTGACCAACTATATAGGATGATTCCAGAAGGTATAGACACACTGATAATGAGAAAATGTGCAATGCAGGCTGCTAATAAATTACTAACATTTCTTCGTGAGTGTGATTCTAACTTTTTTTTTTACAAATTTATGAGTTAGAAATTATATTTGAATAATTTTTCAGATTCAATGAATAATGATGAGAAAACTTGTCGTGAAATTGATATCAATGCGAGGAAATTTAATCACCTTTCAACTAATTTGATGATCTTCGTTGATACCAACTGGCTATATTCTTCATTAATACCTATTCTTACGTAAATACTTACTTCCCATAACAAGAAATTATAGAGGTAGTAAAATAGAATATTTACAAATGCAATGTTTATTATAGAGTTCTGTTGGAAAATTCAGAAATCAGTAAATATGCTAGCAGTTTTACTCTGATCAATGCAATCAATGGGAAAACAATAATCGAAAGATCCAACAGCATTCTAGATTTTTACATATTCGACGAAACTAAATATTTTTCCCGTAAGTTACGGTTTTCTTTGTATACAGTCACCTATTATAATTGAACAACGAATTTTCAAAGTATGTATCAAATTATGTATTTTAATTTTAGACAAGAAGGCATTCAATTTATCAAAGACGATTGACACTTTACAATCGCTAGAAAAGCAAAAGTTGAACATAGAATCGGACCTAGAAATTGGAGGAGCGCCCTCAAACATTGCCTTGATCATGCCTTATACATCTGCATCAATTTCTGACGATGAAAAAGAATATTGCTTACAGAATTTGGAGAAAATGCGTCAAGATGTTCCCGACATCACAATTCTCTTCTTGACTCGGGGTTCCAGGGATAAATGGTTAAATCTAACACAAGATTCTACAAACGATATCGTTTCCATCTCTAATGTATTCATTGATAAAAATAAAGCCTTTATCATTAATCTAGTCAACAGGATGAGACGAGGTAAACAAAAACAAAGCTCATTTATCATAATGGTGTTTTTTATAGTTAATTATATAAAAATAAACTTTTAGTTCCGCGTCGTCTTATTAATTCACAATGCGGTGCAAGTTGGTCTGCTATAGGATCTTTATCAGCGCCATACAGTTTATTTGGAACCATATGGAACCCAAATTTATAGTCTACATCCGAATTACTTTTACACGACAGACAACGACAGTTTGCCGACGGTCACGATTAAAGGAGGTAATACAAGATCCACAAGGTTCACTGTTTGTTCTTCCCGGAATCCTCTTCATGTCAATGCGACTGCTGAACAGTCCAACTGCACAACAATTGTAAACGATGGAACTCATAAAATACCACTTTCTTGTCGAAATTATCATCATAAATGCAATCCTCTGTATTTATCAATGACTACGAATTTATCAGCTGATTTGATGGAGCTTTGCACTGGTAAGCTTCTTTAACAATTTATTTGCTCTAAAGAAGAAATATATATTTGGTATAAATCTTTCTTACTTCCAGATCCTAAACGCTGCCGATACCCAGCAATGATGAGGGTTACGATTTCTTATAAGAATCTTAGATGTGTAGTAGCAGATCTAAGTTCATCAGAAAATTATCCAACTAATCCATCGCAAAATCATTTAAGTAATCTGCCAGAAAATTGTCTGAATAATTCACAGAAAAATCATCCAATTAATCTACTGGAAGATTATCCAATTAATTCACTGGAAAGTCGTCCACGGGAAAATCATCCAACTAATACGTCCGAAAATAATCCAATTAAATTACTGAAAGCTCATCCAACTCATTCAATTATTTGGAATTACTCAGGTAGAATATGGGGTATTATTGATCCAACGACTTCGAGTAATCCAACTAATCGACTGGGAAATCATTCCGTAAATCCTGCGTATCTAAATTTCACGGGAAAATTATGGGGTCTTCGTAATAGACCGAAATCGATTGATTTTGCAATGATTTTACCAGATCCATGATCTATACAGACAGTCTCAGGAAGTGCCTACCCTGTTATATAATGGGTGTATGATGGAAATGAAGGGTATATACAAATAATCTGATTATAGATCAAGAGTGTCGATAGAGACTCGCGCCAAGTACAGAGCCAAGTATAGCTGAAGGCCCTGATGCCGAGACTATCTATACCACTGATCTATATATGCTATGATAATCTTCCTGTAATATTATCCTTTAAAAAACCTCAACAGAAATTAATTAATATGGCGAAGCAAATTTGGAAAATTAATCCACAGGAAGAACATATCAACAACCTCGTCAAGACAAACATATATTTGGAGCGCCAACTATATACATGTTTATCTGAACAAAATAAATGGATAAAAAATTGACGCTCCAAGTACGTTTGTCTTGACGAGGTTATTGATATCTTCTTCCTGCGGATTAGTTTTCCAAATTTGCTTGGCCATACTAATTGATTTCTGTTTAGGTTTTTTAAATGATAATATTACAGGAAAATGTACTTGGCGCCATTTTTTTACATCGAAGATATTTTTTTTTTTTTTTTTTTGGGATAGAACATTACGCACTTAGTTAACACAGCTACATTATATCACTGATAAAGTAAATAATATGCAACTCGTGTCTACGTTTGAAATTTATCGTATGAATAAATTGTTAAAAAATTATGTACCTCAAACTATAAACCGATTACACGAGTATCTGAAAATATTTTTCTTCATTCAAATGTTTTATGTTGTTTATCTATTTATTTTCTTGCATTTTGACCATCATCCGCTTGCAGTCCTTCGGTCGATTTCAGGGTCGGCCACGTAACCAAATAACCCAATTTTTGCGGCTGTATCCATCTAAGCCTTTTGCATTCACGCTGCGGCTTGAGGAGAACTACAGAAGACCTCAGCGGGTGATGCAGGCACTTGATGTTCCAAAGTATTCTCACAGTAGTAGTGTACAATACACAGATGCACCGACTGGTGACGTAGACGTTATTATATTAGGAGGATACGATTATGAATATTTATATGACGATGTTTGGCGATTGAACTTGCGATGGACATGTCTTAAAAAATTTAGTACAGCCTTGCCCTTATATCTGCAGGAAGAAATATCGACGGCTAAGAGTCCAAACCTCTTATGTCCATTTTTAATGAAAGTTTCTGAATAGCGCCGCGAAATGATGATCGAACTAATTTTAAGCTTATTCGCTACTAATTAGAAAAACACCAAAATTGTGACGTAGGAGGTTTGGACTCTTAGCCATCGATATACACTTTTGAAGGACGTTTAAAAAATAACAACGAGGTATTCTTCTTTTCCGCTGTTTTTTGTTGCCAACCATTTTTGATCGTTCATTAAACATTAATTTGCTTATTGAACACTTTGTAGTATTTTGAAGACTAATCAAGTATATTCTGTTGAGTTAAATATAGCAAAACTCACAGAAATCATCTGGCAAGCATTCAAGCATTATACCACAAGAATTCGAGGGATAAATCGCATAGTGAATTAATTAATATCGGTAGTTGAAATTTATAGAGAGATTAAATTCTATAAAAATATTCTATTAAGAATAAAAGTATTTTGCAAATTGACAATTATTTTGCTGAATAATCGATTGCATTATTTTGGCACAAATTATAGTTCTCCATTTCTTTATTGTCATTTTGAGGATTACAATTATTGTTCAATGTACTAATTTATACTTATCATCAGTATTGATATTCCCTTTTGGCAAAGCGGTAAAAGGATATAAGTCGACCATTGTCTTGTCTTTGATTCTCTTGGAATAATTAATTCGACTTTTAACTTATATAGCGGACATTGAAACAGACGATAACCCGACTGAACTGATGCCCTTTAAAAAAGAAGAGGAAGATCAGTGTCATTATGTCTTATTTGATAAATACCAGCACTAAATGAGTGAATGAGTTCTTTGTATTAATACAATTTTAGAAATACTTCTCATTCATTAATTACAACGATATCTGTGAAGTGTTTTGAGATACTAACAATACGTTACTGTGAGTTATGAGTCATTTGGACTTCCTATAAAATTCTATTTTTGCGATTAACCGCCTTCACGACTGAATTGATGCCATCAGTATGGTGCTAAAGCGTGCTTGGAGATAATTCGTCTGCTTCTTTGTCCGTACGAAGCGAACGCGAGTGAGCATAGTTTCTCTTCAGCTTCTTGCATCAGCATCGTACTTATTTCTAGTGTCTATATAATTTTGGTCCTTAGAGCAGTCGAAGATGGACAGCATTTTCTTCTTTGTGCTCTTTGGAACAATATGCCTTAATACATGTGCTGAAGAGCAAAAGTTGCCTGATCATGTATCAGAGTGCTACAAGGATTATTTTACATCGTCGAAGAACAACTTGATACCTCACAATATGCACAGTTTCATTGCAATTCTACGAAAAATTGAGTTACATAGATTCGACTTGACTGCGGCAGATCTTTCACTGATGCTGTTAGAGAGGTAATTATTGTTTGTTCAATGAACTCAAGATCATAGTGTAGTAACATCCTCCTGTTTTTTTTTGTTATTAGATTTCGTCAGGATGGTATTGTAGTAAATGATTGTTCATTTGCTCTGAATGGATTTGAACAGAAAAAGTGCAAAAAAGTTTCTGACAATTTCATTAAAATCATTCACGAAATTTGTTATATCTCGAAAACTATGCGAGGTACGACCATACAAGTTTGTAAAGAATTTAAGTTCTCACAAAAAAGGTCCCATGCAATTTTATGGTATCTCGTATAGCTTTCGAGACATTTCGAAAAATCTGGATGAATACACTTTTTGAGAAAAAAATTTGTTAAAATCAAAATTGATTATAGCTCGAAGACTATGTAACACACGAGAACAATACATGAGATCTTTTTTGTAGAAAATTTACTTTTCTCCGAAACAGGTTCAATAAAATTTTATCGTATCTCTTATAGTTTTCGAGATATTTGTAAAAATGAAAAAATATAAAACTTTCTTTTAATTATCGACGTATCTCACTTTACCACTATACTACTGATTTTGTTTATTCTTTTAATTCTATTGAATTTGTAGTGTTCGATGCATTCTATGCTATCAACTACTATTGACAAAACTGAACGTGAAGACCGGTCATTAACCTGCCAAACACAAAGCGATCTACACCGATCGGCGAAAAGTCTCTACTACAGAAGAGGTTTTTCTTTCCTTTATGATGAGTTAACAGATCAGTACTCATCGTATGTACAACTTTGAGTAATGATGTTATCTCACAACATTTTTATTAATTCACTAATGTATTTTTAACTGTTTTATCAGAGACTCGGATGAAGAACCAACAGAAGCATCTCGATGTTACTCCGAAAGCAAATGTCCTTTAGTGAATGGAGTAATCAGCACACAGTAATTTTCCCTAATCTATTAGTAAAAAAAAACAGTAATTATTCAATCAACGTATTTTTCACTGACATCATGTAACAGGTGGGGAAGTATTACTGGAGGATCAGTTCTCGCTGGAATCGCTGCAGGTTTGGCGACCAATGTTCCAGAGAACACTAAATGGATGGCAACCTTAGCAGGAGATTTAGCAGAAGTAGCTTTGAGGCAAGGTCCAAAGTCTTCTGATTACACTGATTACACAATTGGAGTTGAAGGATACTGGGATTTATCTGTTTCTCCTAAGCAGTATTTTATAAATCAGAATCAGGATACAATGTTCACAGCTGCCAAAATTCGAGGTGATTTGGATGGACTGATTTTGGCAAATGTCGTATACGATTGGTGGAAGCGGATGCCTTCTTTGAGGGTTTCTCAAATTTTTGACTTATACTACAGCAATATAGGAATCTATAATGCGTCTATGCGAGCATGCAATCGTAGAAAATTGCTGCCCATCGTTGCACCAAGGCCTAACATTACTATTGAGGTTTATATTGATTAATTTATAGTCGTATATAGTAATGGTGACTTTACGTATATATAGAATAATAATGATTCAATGTTAATTTGTAGGTAACACGTGCTACTGAAGAATTATATAAGGACGTGCAGGACATAATGCCTGATTCCATCAGCGAAAGTGCACGGAGAAGATATGCAATGCAGGCTGCTAATAAATTCCTAAGATTTCTTCGTAAGTGTGTTCCTAAATATTTTTTACAAACATAAGTTCGGATTTATATACTCAAATAATTTTTCAGGTTCAATGAATAGTGACGCAACTTGTGATTCTGATGTCAATGCAAAGACATTCCATCACCTTGCAACTAACTTAATGATTGTTGTTGATACTAACTGGCCATATTCTTCATTAATGGCTATTCTTACGTAAATATTTGGATCTTTACATCTTTACAACAAAAAATTATAGACCTATGTAGTAAAATAGTATACCACGTTTATTGTAGAGTTCTGCTGGAAAATTCAGAAATCAGTAAATATGCTAGCAGTTTCACTCTGATCAACGCAATCAATGGAAAAACAATAATCGAACGATCCAACAGTATCCTAGATTTTTACATGTTCGATGAAACTCAATATTCTTCCCGTAAGTCTATGCTACTTAATACCTATATGATCACTCCATTAATCAATTAATGAATTTTTCATCTATCAAAACATCTATTTCCATTTCAGAGATGAAGGGATTTAATTTATCAAAGACGATTCACATCGTACAATCAATAGAAATGCAAAGGTTGGACGACGAATCATTATTTGATGTCGGAGGAGCACCCTCGAGCATTGCCGTGATGATGCCTTACACATCTGCATCAGCTTCTGAAAATGAAAAAGATAACTCGTTACAGAATCTAAAAGAAATGCGCCAAGATGTTCCTGATATCACAATTCTCTTCTTGACTACAGAACCGAAGGATAAATGGTCAAATCTGACGCAAGATCCCACGAACGACATCGTTTTCGTCGGTAATGGATCCATTGAACAAGATAAAGACTCTATCATTAATCTAGTGAACAGAATAAGACGAGGTAAACGAAAAAAAACTCATTGATCGTAATGATGTCATTTATAGTTAATTGTAAAAACATATACTTTCAGTCCCTCGTCGTCTTATCAATTCACAATGCAGTGCAAGTTGGTCAGCTATAGGATCTTCAGCGTCATACACAGCTTACTTGGAACCATACGGGGCGCAATTTTACAGACTACATCCAAACTACTTCTACACGTATAATGACACAGATAACGTGCCAACAATGAAAATTAAGGGATCTAATAGTCAATCTTCCTTCACTGTTTGTTATTCCCGGAATCCTTTTCATATAGATGCGACTGCTAAACAATCCAACTGCACGACAATTGTAAACGGCGAAAATTATGAAATACGATTTCTTTGTGAAGATTATCCTCACGAATGTCATCCAGTTTACTTGTCAATAGCTGCGAATTCATCGGCTGATTCAATGGAGCTTTGCATCGGTAAGTTTCTCCAACAATGTTACATTCTATAAAAAGAAGATATCACTACTTAGTAAAGCTCTATTTCTTTCAGATCCAGAACACTGCAGATACCCAACAATGATGAAGGTTACGTTTTCTTATGAGAATCTCAGATGTGTTGTAGGAAGGCCGACTCCATCGGAAAATCATTCAACCAATTCGCCGGAAAATCCTCCAACTGATTCAATTATTTTGAATTTATCAGATAAATTATGGGGTATTATTAATGCGACGATTTCGGCGGGTAATCCAACGGCTGATTCACCAGGAAATTATTCAATAAATCCAATTCATCTGAATTTCACAGGAAAATTATGGGGTATTCTTAATGGAACGGTTTCGGGTGATTTTTCAATGAATTTACCGCGTTCATAATCTAAATACATACACGCTATGCTACATTAAATGTATAGGTATATAAGTAAGCGATCGATAAGTATACAGAAGTATATATTTAGTTCCTACTACTATTTCTAAATTAAGGAACATGTAATTCATATTTTAATTCCAGATTTGTCTTATAAATACAATTACAAACAATCATACACGTCAAAACATTATGTAATTGTGATCATAATTCTTCATGATCCCGATTATAACGCTCTTTCGAGTAGCCCGGTAGATTTTGCACTCATATTTCTAGCGGGATTTCCTCCTTGGTTTACATGACATGGAATCTACTTACCATGTTTCTTCAAAATTCTAGTTAGTTTTATAGTTAAAAGTCGAGTTATGATAATCATATATCTATAATAACATTTGTCGTCCAAAAAATTTAATGATGTTTGTCTCTTCGTCTAGTAATCACGTTCGAGAATACTTAAAACTTATTCTTTATCAAATAACTTATTCATATCAACAAAATCATCTAAGATTTGAGATCCAGTAATCTACTATATTGATTAAAGTAAAATAAAAAATTCAAGTGCCTACTTAATTTTATCGTTTCTCGATAAGTAGTAGTATCTAGGTGTGTTGCAAGAGAAAACGAGGAACAAACGACTTATTTTTCAAAATGTATATATTCAAAACATTCGAAGTTGTTCGACATAATTCCATGAGTGTGGTAAAACCGAAACCCAGAAGTGGACACAGAAGTGTTTGTGATGGAAAATATTTATATTCCCTTGGATGGTGGATTAGATCATAGCATACCGGATGATGATCCTGCATTGATAGGCGACAAGGTATGGAGAGAGAGTAAGCCACGTTTCAAAGAATTGTGGAAGTTCAATCCGGCTACTCAACGATGGAAACTTTTACCAAATAAAGTAGTGTCTACCAAAAGAATTGGCATCAATGTCGATTATCCTATGATCTGGCAAACTCATTATGTATGGTGGTTCTGCAGATGATGGTGGTTCCGCCTTTACCGTGTAGTTGCAGTAATCGTTTGTATATTTTGCGACAAATTATTTCGATGTCTCCGGTGGGCAGCCGGACCACACCAAAACAATCGTGCATGAGACGACTACGACCTGTTGAACGCCAAGTTATCTGTTTACTGGGGAATAACTAAACCCAAAAAATACTACAATAGCCGTCTATACTAGATTCGATTACTGCGTTAAATAAAAAAACCAAAATGAACTGATAGGGAGATGGGATCTCTCCTGCAAATCTCAATAATGACATGTGAATTTAAGCCAATAATAATATAGTATTTATTCGATCTGATCCCTTTACACAATTCTTCCTTGATGAATCGAAGTCTCAATACAAACTACAGGACCTCGTCCTGACCGCGTACTCAAGTCGTGTAAGTAAAAGTCAAGTCGTGTACAATTCACACACGTTCACATACTTTTACTCAAGCTTGCACAATATCAAATAGCACAACGTGCTCGCTTCGCAGCCGTGACCAGAGTGAGCTGAGACCAGTGATGCGAAATGACCGTCATTTTATTTTTCATCAGGTCACGCGTCTTGTGACGGTCACGTGACTGTCATGTGACGCATAAATGATTTTTATGAAAAATGTCGTCAATACAACTATATAGATGCAAAATGA
>JABSMT010051142.1:0-13382 GCA_018902335.1 Eumacrocentrus americanus
TATTATTGAGTAGCCGCTCACATATAGATAAATGTATATTTATAAATAAATATAATTCGAGAAAAACATCAAGTAGCTCTAGATCGAGGTTTGAAGCCGGATTTTCTGAAATCCGAACTCTACACTGTTAGAAAACTTCCTGTGAAATTAAAAGTGCAGATGTTTGAAATTTAATGTATTGGCAACTGAATTTAAATTAATGATAAAACATACATTAAATTTAAAGTGGTCGTAAAAATTCAAGACAACCATGAAATTTCAATCAAATTATTACATGAAAAGTCAAATCTCGACTATATTTTAAAGTATCACGATTTTCAAGTTTTGGTCAACCAAGATATTTCAAAATTCAATTAAACACGTTACTGTATTTTAAAGATCTTTAAAATTCAATGAGATTGATGTTTCATAGAACTTTCAATCGTTTTGCGTAATTTTCAATTAATTGTTGAAAATTGCATTATACACGGAGAGAAATTTTCGGAAAAAATTGTAGCGAAATTCGCTTCGAAAATTGCCATGCCGACGAGTAAGCGTGGGACATCCAAGTTCCCTGACATCTAATACCGATAATGTAGGAATTTTTCTATATATAGCAGCAGACAAAATTTTACGGTCAGCACGGTAAAATTATTCGAGTCAAGCTACCGAGGCCGAACATTCACGGCCGTTACCGAAGCAAATCGAACTTTTACCGTGCTGCTCGAGAAAAAATTGTCGAGTGCAGAAGAAAAAGTGTGTGAAATCAGTCTTTTTTCTTCGTGGAACCGTAAAAATTCGACACAGCATGGTACATTTAAATAGTCGTATAAAGTAGAATTAGGTTTCTGCTTGGCATTTTTTCACCCACTAAAATTTTACCGTGCTATTTCATTAAAATTCACTCAGTTCATTGTCTCGTGGTAATATTTCTACAAATATCGGTAATAAAGCGCCAAATGTCGCTTTGTCCCTCGAATACTGTGAAAATATCGTAATTTTTCGCGAAAATTCCTCTCCGTATAGATGGTATTGATTTTTCAAATGTTCGAATATTCATTTATGAAATTTTTAACCTGAAATCGATTGAAATTTAATGTACATTTGCGAGTTTTTCAAAATTTCAAGCATTTGTGCTTTAATGTTACAAGAAGTTTTCTAAAAGTACTTTTAACCCACTCGAACTCACTCATTCTTCAAATTCAAATTATATTTATTTATTACAACCTTTGTCGATCGTTTTACGCCAAAATCATAGCTATATCGATGGCGCAGAGCCCAGACCTCCTGTGTCCATTTTTAATCAGTTTTTAAATAGCGCCAAAATGATGATCCAACTAATTTAAAGCTTATTGATTAGATTATTGATTAGAAAAATGCTATTGATTAGAAAAACACCAAAAATATGACATAGGAAGTTTGGGCTCTTAGCCATCGATATACAAAATGTGAATAGTTTCTTGAGTTCTACACATTTCCATTGCAGTACTTTCAGTTATGATTGTATACGTAATGTTGGTTGTAAAACACTGCACCATAGATATCAAGGGAGGAATAGGTCAAAATTTTTACACCCTCCATCATATATGTCGCAGTGTCCCGCATTTCATCCGTTGTCGAGCGCATCACGTTTTGTTTTTTTCTTTTCGCTTGTTCCGCCGAGAGCCTTCTTTACGGCCTCCCAGATTTTACTCAATCGACGGCGATGGCGGCAGCACGCGTGAAAGTCGTTTGTCAGATTTTTATTACATCTCTTTCCTACAGTCACGGAATCTCGTCTCCACCTCGCGATGCTCTGGTTTTTCTCTCTTTTTTTCTCTTGATTCCAATTTGACGATTCCACTGCTTTTACCCGTCGAACACGTGGTGCAAATTGTTTAGTCGATTAATAGATGAAAAAATAACTTCATGACTCCGTCTTATTTTTCGGACCATAAATAGTTTGGCAGTGGAATAGTGATGGATATTGCGCGGCGAGCACGAACCTAACTTTGACGAAAAAGTGTCTATATATATTTCTGATGCCATGTGGGCGCGTTATGTAACAACTCTCCTTTTATTTCTTCTATTCTTCGTAAGCTGTAGAAATTTTTGAGCCCAAGGGAATGATATAAGATTTATATTGATAACAATAACGTAATGGTAAGGTAAAGTCGCAGCAGTTCTAACTGGATTTTAATACTGAAGGACATTTGAAGATTGACGGATACATAACAGAATGTAAAAAAAAAGATATTGCGGGTATAGTAAACTGAGTGACTTAGCGAAGGTCTGCCGGAATACATGAATACATGAGGGAGACTGCAGGCGTGATCCGTCCGCTGAAGTATGAGTATCTTTGTAAATCTGTGGTGGACGAATCTGTTTGACTTGGCCGGACTGACCAATTTTCGGTTTCTCAGATCTCCCACAATTTTATTGGTGATCTGCTCACGGAACGTTCTGTCCCTTATACCACAGAGGGTGGACATATCCTTTGTTCAGGACAATATTTGTTGGATATCGTACTTTGATTTAACTGCAGTTGACTGACTTCTTTAGTTTCATTATATTTAGCGTAGTGCAAAGAACGTTTTTCGTCATAGTTTTTTTTAACGTAATGTTAAAAAACTTTAATATGAACATACATTCTGTATAGTATTGTCTTTATTAACGAAATTATTTTTTTACGTTATCTTTATTTATTCATTTATTCATAAAAGACTTGTAAAAATGTTATTTTAAGGTGGAATACATAGGATCTAATTATGACAGAGATGTCTGTTGGTTCTCTAGTACTTTTACATTTTAGTGCTTCGATAGCATAATCGTAAAGCTACATGAGGAATTTTTATAGACTCATGCTTGCGTCACTGTCGAGGCAATTTTCCGTCTCTTTTGCGATCTGAAGTATAGCTGCAGCTGCGCCTTCAGTATACTTTCCCATCGCATCTTTTGCATCCATCGGAACATCGATGCAAAATTTATGTCTGTGCTCGTAATCCTCACTCTTTTCACATTGACTTGTGCCCTGTGCATCAAGCATACTATAAAGTTAGTGCTTTCCGAGCGCTCTCTATTCATCACTTCATCCTTTATAAAATATTCATTTATTAAGAAATACTTTATCATTACAGCCATTTAAATATAGAAGATGATACAAATCTAGCCTCATTTTTTTATACAGATATCCATCTTCGAACAAAAGGAAAATTTTTTAAATATCAGTTGCTGTATTTCGCGTTTCATTTTAAAGTTTTCCAATATTATCCATTACGAGCGTCGCGCGCGGCTGTATTCCCCATTATTTTTTCCATTTCAAGATCCATAAGAGTGAAGGACCTGGTGGCAGTTCTGTCGCGATCTTGGCGATTTGAAATGAAAAATGTCCTTCAACGTTATGACGTGCTGAAATAGCTCAACGGTGGTAAACTGTAAGGATGGTTATTGCACAGTTCATTGTGCTTGTTGCATTATAGAAGGCGTTATAGTAGTAAGAAGCGACCCCTGTGGTCCGATGGTGTGCAGTGGGCGGAGTACCGGATATGATATACCTATTATAGTCGTCGTTCATTCGTTGGTTTAACTTTCCACAAGAGAGCGAAATGCGCTCCCATAATTCCAATTTTTTTTATAACATTATTAAGGTTTTCGAACTTTATCATGCTTTACTTTACTTCCTTTTTGTACCATACTTTGTCTTACACCATTTTATTTCTCAGGGGTTTATTCATGGGTTCGTCATTTCAGTTTACGTGAAATTACTTGAGTCGAAATAACTGAAATGTAATAGTATTTTGTGTCTTCCCGTGTATTTTTGACGTATCATAATACATCACTAATTAAATTACATTGGAAACTTCGATCCAGGGTTCTGATAGTTCTGTAAATTCAATATTATGTTTCAGCTGATGATACTGCAAGTTTGTATCAGCAGGACTGCACGGTCGGGTATTCGGAACTTGGTTGTATTTGTGGACTCTCCTTTAGATCAGTTAACTCTCTTTCTACTCCCCGTCCTCATCTCCATGCAACATGCGCTCTTCTAAAAACTTGGCAAGTTTGGTAACTCGAGATGAAATGAGATCCTCCTAGGAACACTTAACTGTTACTTATACTATCAATTTCAACAAACATTGCACAACAAGTTTAGCCGTCTAATTATTTCTCAGATAACGTGTTGATAACATCAATGAGTCATTTATCAATTAGCCGAAGGCGATCTGTGACCCTATTCAAAATAATATACATCGTATTGTGGCCATAGTAGTATGAGAGCAGATTATTTGATTCGTTGTGGCTGATCCTGTTAAAAGATACATACAAAAACAACTCCAATTTTAATTTACTTTGCAAAGTAATTGACACCTTTTCCGAAAGATCGTAGAGGCCTTGCTCGACTTCGGTAATTAGCACTATGAATTGAATTTCAGATGACTGGCAGTGGAGGTTGAAATTACATAGTCTTAAAGGCCATATATAAAGATTAAATTTCACATACAGCAACTCAGGCTTCTGTTTTATTAACAAATTTACTTTAAAGAATTCCATTATTTTTCGTTATTTTGTGGTGCACATTTTCCTCGTATATACAGAAATGCAGAAACTTAGAATGACTAAACTGCGTTGCGCTCACCAGATGCATCACTGACTTCGCATATCACAAGTGACTACAAGAGAGGGGAAACGCGTCAACCGCACATTACTCGGCTGGCTGAATTCCGGAGTGAGATGCGGGACTGCGGCGACAAGAGACCTGCGGTTCACGTACATCATACATTCATCCACAATATGATAACACTCTGAAACATATCCCAGCAGTGCCTCATGAAGGACTCCCCTCTTCTAATATAGCACAACATAAAATGATTTTTCCCATCGCGACGGAGAGAATAAAAAGACTTCCAGAGTAGTGATCTCAATTATAAATATATTGAGTACCCATACAATGTATAGCATCATATATGTATATCTCTATAGTGGCGTCTTTACTCATCAATGTATACTTATGTTCTATTCACATATCAGTTTAGCGTAATGATTTGACTTATAATGAGGTATATGGTTAGCATATATCGAGGTATATACGTTACTGCCGTTAGTAATGATCTTCAATGTTTGGTGATGCTCAATCGGCGTAAAATTATTTATGAACAAAGAACCATCAGTAAAATTTGATTGCTTCAGTATTTGACAGTTTCTGATATTGAAAGCATCTCACATCATGTCTAAGGTCAATTTAACTTGGGTACTAATTTTAGATAAATCTCTGAGATCGTTTCGTTGTCCCTATATCTAATAAGCTGGACAGGTATAAGAACAGTCGCCTACGTAGCTTATTGTTTATATTGCAGAGAGAAGCTTCGTAGACTGGAGCTCTTTAGAAAACTCTCGCAAGCTGCTTGGTCCATATGTATACCGTCTCGCTCCATTATTCTTGGGTGTCGCAGCTGGTTCCCTGCGTATATTTTCCTTTACCTATATGTGTTTGCATTCCGTACCGTTGAACATATTGTGAACACTGGCTCTTCTGGAGACATGTGAGACAGTTTCACCGTCGAGTCGGTTTTTCGCAATTCAAGAAATCTTTTCGTAATTTATGCTGAATACTTATTGTTAGTATTCATTGTCAGTGCGTATGAGAAAATACTCCATTTCATTTTTAGTTTTACTTGTATAACAATAATATTTTTGGTCTAAATTAACGTTAAAAATGTAATATCTAATTCAAATAACCTTGAGTTCTTGACTACAGAGTGTTTCACATTTTCCACTTGTCTCTATAGTTCAAGCCAGACATCTCGCCATTCATAATTCCTTGCGACACTCTAGACTCAGACTCTTGTAACACCCCTTTTTCTTCTCGTAAGCTCACATAACCTTTACTCGAAGCAAAAGTATAATTGGTTATTGCATTATAAAATAGCACGAAAATGAGTAGTTATTTCTAACAGTTTTGATTCATCGTAGACCCCGAAATTCCTATCATTCGATAATTGAAATTTATGACGTTAGAATAGGAAATATAGGCTTGATATTTTCCTTGCTCGGCTAAATAAATTGTTGACCACAATGCAAACATTAAACGTCAACACGTTGCGGGAGGTAAAGGGCCCGGCGATTGTACACGTGCTGGGCATAAAGTTTCCCCGTCAGCATGACTGAATTTATGGACATAGAGCGAATAAACGCATTCACAGTTTATGGAACCCAAGACCCACCATCTCTGTATTTACGGAGGTAAATAAGTATATAGGCCCTCTACGACGCAAAATACAACCTATTGTTTATGGGAGTTTACGGCTGCCTACATCTTTCTTCGCATTATCACGGGGCTATGCCCTGAGTGAATTACATCAATCATCAATATTTCTTTCTGTATTAAAAATGGCACGAATTCTATTCATGGAGATATTATTGAATATTTTAGTGGAATAAATTCTATTAGAATAATAGAAAAATATTCGCCAAGAAATCTTGGCCTAAACTTTTTTCACTTCATATTTTTAAAAAATGGAAAAAATTTCACTGTTTTCAATATATTTTTTTATGTTGAGCATTCTTAATAGACATTTTCACAACAAAAATTCAAAATATTATATTTTTCCTACCAAATTGGAAATAAGATTAAAGTCGGATATAAAAATGTTTCATTCTTACCATTCAAGAGCTATTCCCATCGTGTTGACTTTTTTAATGGATTTTTAGTAACAAAATTTCAAAATATAATTGTTTTCCGCCAAATCAGAAGTGATAGAGGAAAGTTTCATATGATCTCTTCCCGTTCTATTAAGGTATATTCCTACCAAATTTCAATTTTTTTCGTGAATTTTTAAGAATAAAAATTTCAAACATTATTTTTTTTGGTTATCGTATAAATGTAGACAGCTATTTTTACTTGAGTTACGATGAAAGCATGACAAAATTGGTCATGTTTCAAATGAATTAAAACAGCATTTGAATATTTTGTACTATATAGATCTCAGGAAAAAATAATGATTTGCCTTTCAAATTCAGATATTCAACATTTTCAAAACTTTTACAATCAAGCCACGGAGATTTCTAATGAAACTATTGAAACTAACAAGTAGTACGCTGTAGGGTACTACAGAAGTTGAAGTTCGCTGACACCTTACATTCAAGAGGGTCTTGCAAGTATTGCGTAACTTAGTGTACGTAGAGAGGTGGTCAAGAGTATTCAGATCTTTCAGAGGATGGTGGTTTCGCCCTTTGGGAATCCTAACGCTTCTAGAGAAAGATACGACACTGTGGTCCAAAGATGGAGGACCTCAAACTTAAGACTGATCGAAACTTAATACGTTGGGTCACTGCACTGAATGGTTAATATGGACAAATGAGGGAATCAGCGTTTAAAGTGATCAGTTTAATTTTACAGGTGGCGGAGTGATAACTTGATGCTGTAATGCTCATTTCTTTTTCATCTGCGCCTATTATACATTGTGGATATTGGCGGCAGCATGTTGGTCATGACTCAGACTTAATGCACATGCTTTTGATGGTAACGCGAGAGTATGAGTAAGGGCTCACAAAGTTTGATAGCACTGTGCTGTCAAATGACGTCAGTAAAATCTTGAGACGTGAATAACTTCATTCTGCAGCATGCATGGTTTGCATTACTCAACAGAACTATTTGATCCGTTCATAACTAGTCATTTGATGATACAACAGAGAAATTACTGGAAAATTATATCATCAGATAATGTTGCTTCATAGATGGTATTTTTATAGTATGTTTAGTGTTTTATAATTTTTTCAAATTAAAGAGCAGTCAAGTTTTTATCGTTAACTTTGATACTTTAGGGACAGTTTATCGGGTCTAGTTAATTATTTTACATTGGTTTCTGAGTTTTCCTATTTGTCACTACTACCTTCATCTGTCACTACTGTGAAGTAACTCATACAAAATTGAATTTACAAATATTGTTCTGATGCCTTGGATTACATAACACGATATGGTTGTATTGAATTGATCACCGATAAATATCGTAGTGCAAATTAATCTAAGGGAGTATTTAGCACAATAAATATCCTTCATTAAATTTCTATTGACATCCTTTTTATTTACTGCTACCATATTAGTAACATTATACAAAGTATAATATGTCCTTCGATAAAGGCTTTTTTCACGGAGTTCTTCTATCCTCCTCACCACTAATTCCTCAAGAGGCGAACTTGGCTCTATTGAACTTCCCCGTAATTCCTTCTGTCGATGTCATCCACTCGCCGCCTTCATGCCACTACGACCCATCGACTTTAACCATGAGTCTATGAGTCCGACGTCTAAATACTGCTGCTAAGGGGCTGAAGGGGTGCCCAAGAGGCACATTAACAGCGTGTACTTCACGATCTCATTCCCGACGATGGGTTCATTCCTACTTCTTCAGTCACATTCACTCTAGACAACAATGAAAGTAAAATGTTCGTATGGAATTATCACAAATTGATAACAGATAGTGATGGTTAGGCGTCTTAATAATTAACTTTTCAATTCACCGCGTCAAGTATTTTCACATTATACTTACACAATAACTTAAGTATGTAGTTTTATTAATTATTATTTTTTTAGCCAATAGTTCATTATTTAGTATTATTTGAAAAATATATTTTTAAGTGATTTATCATTTAATTGTTAAATTTATTAATACCATCTGTTTCATAGATGATTCTTCAAAATTATAACGTATCTCCTATTGACCCTGGAATTTGGTCAACCCTAGGTTGCGCAGGTCATCGTCGGCCAGCAGCTGACTCATTAAATTTTGGGTCTCGCTTCCCGAGTTTCAGGGTCGTCTCAAAGCTCTGGGAAAATTTTACTACGAAGTGAAATTTGAACCCTTGCGAGACTAAACAGTATCTGCGTTGCACACGCTTTTCTTGTATCAAAGCATATATCTGTAGAAACACAGAACACAGAATTAGATACACTTATTCTTGACCCTACTTTCTACTCTTTGTCGTAGACAAAAAACAAGCCACCGGTATGACGGAAATACTTAGAATTTGTTGAGTGTCGAAGAGGGCGTTGAAGGCGCATATGTTCACGTTATTGAAACTCGTGAGAATTATGTTTGACGCCTTCAAGACTTCATGACTGCGCTGAAAATACGTGTTTGAAAATAGCATCAGTATTTTTATGCATGTCAGTTTTATGTCCGCCTCTTGGAATTTGTCGTTCACATGTCGATAATGGGCTATCAAAATTTATGACGCCTAAAGGTATATAATGTTGGTAAAATCAAACCCATCAAGTTGAAAAATAACTGTTTAAATAGTTAGGTTTTCAATTCAATTTTATTCAGAAGCACATAAATTTTTTTTGCAGCGACATAATTGAAAGGTGGTCTATATCTTATACAAATGGTCTATAACAATCTATATGTTTATTACCCTATAAATTAGTCGAATGACAAAATCCTCGCCTTTTGACCACTCTAAAGTAACAGTTTTTTTGATGTGTAAATATTATTGCGAAATCGTTCTTCGCGTACTCCTCACAGACATTCACACACACACACACATATAGACAGAGCCATTCGAGCTAGGAAACATCTGATTCTTTTGTTCATAGCAACGCGAGTCATTTACCAAACAACGACAGACTTTCAGATGAACGCGAGCCTTTGAGCTAATTAGACGTGCTATTGAGCCTATTAATTTGTTATCTCACTCAATAAACTCTCTTTTCGTTTGCAATTAACCATCTGAGTTCCTCATTATACAACATTTGGTGTTCAGAAGTGAGATTCGCGAATTCACGGTCCGCGAGTGTAGTGAGGAACGAAAAGGATGGAGACGAGAAGCAGAAATATTCGTTGCCGGTCGGAGGAGGCTTCAGCACCTCCAAATCCAGTTGAAGACCTTCGACGTGAGCTCAGGGAGTCCATTCGAGTGATCCGACGGGAACTACGGGAGGAAATTGTGGAGGCTAATCGGCATTTGGAGACACGAATCGGACAGGCATTGCGGGATGAGATTCTTCAGTCCCATAGGACTATTGAGGCCCGGTTAGCCGAGACCAGTCGTCAAAACCTGAACGGAATTAAAGAATTATTGCAGAACTTCAATCCTAAAGGTCATGTTCCTCATTCTTTGCCTAAGCAAGCTTCTAATTTAGCTATGCCTCCTGCTCCTTCTTCTTTGCCTAATCCGTCCTCTGATAATTTCTCTTCCGGTTCGATGCCATCAACTTCCGGTTCGGTCCCATTGATTTCCGGTATAAATTCGACAACTTCCGGTGTAAATAACGTTGTAAATAATCCTGAAAATAATCTTGCGTCATCTGAGGATACTGTGTTATGGCAAAACATACACATTCCTTTTACTCAACCATCAATTATTTCGCGCTCAACCGGTTCAATAAATCCAGACATATTCGACGGATCGTCGCCTCTTGATAGTTATCTCTATCAATTTGAAATTGTTGCAGAGCATAACAATTGGTCAAATGAAGTAAAAGCTTCATTTCCCTCAACATCTCTTCGAGGAAAAGCACGAATAATTCTCGATAAATTGTCAAAGAAAGATTTAAAAGACTATGACAAGATAAAATCAATTTTAGAATCACGGTTCGGTGAACCAACGTTTTCTCGGACATATTTTAATCAACTTCAGTCACGGAAGCAAAAGAAAGATGAGGATTTTCAATACTTTGCGGATGACTTGGAAAGATTGGCTCGTTTTGCCTATGCGGAATATTCTGAGGAGATGCGCGACAAGGTCGCCTCTCTTCAATACATTTCGGGGATATTTAGCCTAAAAATCCAGGTAACTCTTCGTTCGGAGAGAATTGAATCTCTTTCTCTTGCCGTAGAAAGAGCCATGGAATTAGATTCCATTCACAAACTCGTGTATGGAAATTCCAATCAAAATTCCGGACGAAATAATTTTAATAAAAGAACGGTAATGAGAAAAATACTGGAAATGAGAAAAATAATGAAAATAAAAATGCGTCAAATTCTCAAAAGAATTCGGGTGATCAGTCAGCTGGTTGTTGGGTGTGTGGCAAGCTTAGTCACATTAAGAGAAATTGTCCTAATGCGGGAGATAATTCTCAACCTTCGACGTCGAAAAATACGGGAAACTAGATCGAGTTGGTTTGCGGGGGGACAGATCAACTCGACTGATGTGTAGACGAGTAGCTGGCCAGTCAGCTGATTACCCTAACCCTATTTTGTCCCTCAGTGGTACGATAGACGAAGTCAGCTGTTTGATGATTATTGATACAGGTTCTGACATCGCGATTGTAAATGCTAACCTATTTGATAGCTCAATGATAAATAAGACATACAATCCGTACAAAATTTTAACAGCTTCAAGGAATGAATTTCCTTATAAATTTATTCGAAAGGCTAATTTTAAAATAATGAATTTGACATTGGATCTTGAAGTAGTTTTTGCTGATCTTGAAGAAGATTGTCTTCTTGGAAAAGATTTTCTTTATAAATCTGGAATTTCAAAAGACTTTGAGACGGTGATTAAAAATAAGTTCTATAATTCAGAAAAGATTGTGTCAGTTAAAAATTTAATTTCATCAAGAATAATAATTTCTCTTCCTGAATTTCTTGAAGGACTTTTTAATAAGTCTTCGACTAATTTAGATGAAGACCAAAAAGGTCAATTTCAAAACTTTCTAACCAAGAATCAACGAGTATTTTCTCATGATTCAAATGACATTGGACTTTGCAAATTAATTAAACACACAATTAATGTAGGCAATGCTAAACCCATTAAACAAGCTCCTCGTCGTATACCATTTCATTACAGGAATAAAGTCTACGACATGCTAGAAGACATGAAGAGACAGAAGGTTATTGAACCTTGTTCGGGACCATGGGCGTCTCCTATCGTTCTTATTCCAAAGGATGATGGTTCTCTTCGTTTTTGTGTTGACTATAGACAGCTGAACGATGTCACTGTCAAGGACTCTATGCCTCTTCCTTTGATTGAAGACATATTTGATGCAGTTTCAGGATCATTTTGGTTTTCTGTGATCGACCTCAAGAGTGGCTATTGGCAAGTTGAATTAGATCTCAACGACAGAGAGAAATCTGCTTTTTGCATTGGCAATGAGCTCTGGCAATTTAAAGTTCTTCCTTTTGGTCTCTGTAATGCACCTGCCACTTTCGTTCGATTAATGAATGAGGTCCTGAAAGGGCTTTCTTGGAAGTTTTGTTTAGTCTATCTTGATGACATTATCATCTTTAGTAGGTCGTTTGAGGAGCACCTTAAACATCTATTCATGGTATTCAGTAGACTCTATGAAGCTAACTTGAAGGTCAATTTGAAGAAATGCAGTTTATTCCAGCATGAAGTTCTGTATCTGGGTCATATTGTCTCTGGGAATGGTATTCAGTGTTCTCCAGAAAAGATCTCTGCTGTGGTCAACTGGAAAATTCCGAAGGATAAATCAGAGCTCAGAAGCTTTCTAGGTCTTTGCTCATATTATAGGAAATTTGTGAAGGACTTTGCCACTATTGCTTATCCTCTTAATCGTCTAATTGATGAAATAAACCCTTTCATCTGGGATAAAACATCACAATGTTCTTTTGATCGATTAAAAATAGCTCTGACAACAGCTCCAGTGTTGGCATCTCCTGTAACGAATCTTCCTTTTATTCTTGATACTGATGCTTCTAATGTTGGTCTTGGAGCAGCTCTATCTCAACTTCATAAAGTTAAGAGTTCTGATATCCTGAAAGAATTAGAAAAAGTCAATGCCTACTATAGTAAATGTCTAAATAAAGCTGAAAGGAATTATTGTGTGACTCGGAGGGAACTTTTGGCTGTTGTTAAAGCTGTAGAACACTTTCGTCATTATCTTCTTGGAAGGAGATTTACAATTAGAACTGACCATGCTTCTCTTAAGTGGCTGTTGTCATTTAAAAATCCTGAAGGTCAGGTTGCTCGATGGTTAGAGATTCTCTTTCAATTTGATTTTGAGATTATTTATCGTCCAGGGAAGAATCATGGCAATGCTGATGCTCTCTCTCGACGACCATGTAGTTGCTCCAAATGTGATAAAATCAATGCTAGAGAAGAAACAGAATTTAAATTCGTTTTCAGAACAATTATTCAGATTAATGAGGAATTTGATTGGATCAAACTCCAGAATGAAGATCCTGTTATCAAAATTTTACTTGAATATAAACAGAGAAACTCTCTTCCAGAGTGGTCTGCTATCTCTCACTTAGATTCTTCGTTCAAAATTTATCTCCTTCATTGGGATTCTCTTGAAATTAGAGACAATTTGCTTCAAAGACGTTGGGAATCTCCTGATTCTACAAAAACAATTTGGCAAATAGTAATTCCAAAGGAAATAATTCCTGATATTCTATCCGAGGCACACAATTCTCCTGCTGGTGGACATTTTGGCATTAATAAGACACTTGCCAAGGTTCGTGAAA
>JABSMT010051153.1:0-13378 GCA_018902335.1 Eumacrocentrus americanus
AGTGGTACGAAAAAAATTTATTTATTTTTAAACTTTTCAAAAGTTCATTTACACTTATTGTATCAATTTTTTTTTGTTCTTCATACAAACGCAATACAAATCAAATGATTGAAGCCATACGACGACATATGTTATGAAATAATTCATCTCTCCGTGTGTGATTTCATTTTCTTTGGCTGTAAGCACCTTTCATCACGAGAAAAAAAAATAATAGAGAGAAAATGGGAAACATAATAAAACGTTTAGCTTCATATAAATATATATCAGTGAATTTTTCATCATTTTCTATTATGTCTCTCTGCATGTAAAACCATTTGTTTCTTCAATAAATTCTTTATTTACTAATTTTATCATTATCACTAATTGGAAAGCGTATAAAAAATATTTTGTTTTTTTTTTCTTCTAATCCGCCACTCAATCCCCTTCGACAGATCAACTGGACACCAGCTCTGTACCTGCGAAAAAAAAAATCATTATTAATAAGTAACACCGACAGTTGGAAATCATTAAAAAAAAATATTAATTAACTAATTGATAACTGAAATCGCCTTTTCCATTCTATATCTTTTCTCAATCTATACTGGGCATATAATATTCTTAAAGCCTCCAAAACTTCTTAGATGAATTTGGAACAGACATAAAGGCGCCTTTGCCCGTTTCCTCAATGTCCAGACAAACAGACTGGACTCAGTCACTCATAGATCGTAACATAATGGCGCGAGATTTTCGCTTCGCTGACTTTCCTTCTTCCTCAGCCTTCCCTCGTGGCCCTTTTCCGGATGTGCTCACGCTTTGTCTATGATATCCAACAGTAAAGGGAAAGGTTGCGATTAGAAGACGAGAAAAAAAAATTAGATAAACAAAAATGACACCGACAAAGTTGTTTTTTTGTTATTTCCACAACGTTTAAAAGTGCATCAAGACAAATGGAAGAGTCGGAAAATATTTAGACCATGAATTTTTTTCATCCACTCTAGGATGATGATGGGGAGAACAGTGAGAGGGACTGAGACCCAATTTCGTTGAGGTACAGTTTAAAGACAATTTTCAGGCCATTTGCCACGAGATCCTCTGACATTTCCGCTTCGAATTATCTTGCCCGATCCCTTCCAAGATCAACCGAGAAGACAACGACCCCATCTTGACCCTGGCATCTATTTTCCAGGTGCCAGCACGAGCTCCAATCACAGAAACTCGCTTATTCTAGAGCAAAGAACAAAAACAAACGACTTCAGAAGTTCCTGATTGCTTTCCATCAAGTCCACCAATTTGCATTTGTAGAAGAAGAGAAGAGAAAAAAAAATATAAATAAATAAATAAAGTGCTCCTGGCGCTGACCCTGCGGGCCAATATAACCCGCCAATGAATGTGCCGTTGAAATTGGGTAGTAAAAATGGATCCTCCCGGCACCTTGCGTCGTTTAACGTACCGCTAACTTGATTGTTTGTCGACCCTTTTGCTCTCTTATTTTCCCTCATCGGCTCCAAGTGCCCTTGAGAGTCAAGCCAACGAAGAAGAGATGATCCAGAAGGCTTCAGGCACTGCTTGAGTATCATAACAACAAGCAAATGACGAAGCATATCAACTGATGTCTTTGTGCTGATCATTGCCAAGTAAAAACGAAGAATTTCTCAATTGACGATGAGTTTAATGAAGAATCAATTAGAGAAATAATATCTAAAAATCCAATCTACGATGAAGACGTATATAGTAAAGAGACTGGGGACTTGGTTAAAAGGTGTGTCTGAATTCTAGAGAGATGGTAATGCTCGAGGGTCCAAGGTGAGTCTTGGTTGAAACGACATAATAGTTGGTCGCTGACTGACGTGAGCACCTTCAAGATTACCTTGCTCGCTCTTTTTCGCCTAACTTATACTTATTATTGCATTATCGTTTGTACTCTAGAATAATTCGTCGGCCGTGAGATAAAAGGCGTCGAAGAGAAGAGGCGAAAATTAACAATCATAAACATTCTTTCTTGTTTCAATGTTGTAAAATTATTGAAGACTTTCTTTTGAATCCTATTTTTTCTGTCTCATCTCAGTGTAAAAGCTCTTCAATGTCACACTCATATATAAATGAAAAGGAACCAAGCAAATGCAGTCCTATCCAAAATACCGAACGCTTTTAATGAACCCAGTTTGTAGAACCATTAATAACCCAGAAGTTCATGGGTAGTGAGAGCCAGAGAAAAGGGAGACTAGATCTCCACAAGAGGATCCACGAGAAGGGACACAAATGTACGAACAACTTTCGGCACAACTTTCCTTCTATATAGTCTTCAAGAAACTTTTTCCTTATCGACTTTCGATCGTATTCCACAGGATCCTCGATTTTTTCTCACCGTCCAAATCGACTGCTCCAATCATTTTTGACCTTTCCAGGGTGAGATAAAATTTCCTGTTGGATTTTAGCTACAGATGATCCTTGAAGGATGATCTCCAGGAGAGATGAGTTGCCAAGGGATATAGAATCTAACCATCCCCTTTCGCTGTAGACTCTTCTATTCTCCAGCAAATCGTGGCATATTTGTCAGATTTTTGTTCTGGAGCAAAACAGAGAGAAGCTAAGGGGTTCTTCCCTAAGTGGATTGGCTTCTTCTTCTTGTTCTTTCAGGGCCATCGACGAAGGACAGAGGGATGACGTACTACACATAGCTTCCTTCAGAGTTGTCTCGCATATTCTCCACTCTTCTCTATCCCCTCGACGAGTCACTCTAGGATCCACGAGTCGTCGATTCTCACCAAGAATCCTTTTCACCCTCTTCGATCCCTCATTTGGATCCTTGACGTTCACAATTGTCTCGATTACTTACCCTTAAAGCCTTTCTCTGGCGACGACGCCTCCGGACTCACCGAGTCTGACTCAGTGTTCACGTCTGCGTCCTGTGGAGTGTCGATCTGAAACCAAAAAAATTCGGGCATTAAAAAAAATTTTTATTCAATATTTATTTGGAACAAAAAGTAGATAATACATCATATCATTTTGTACTTTGAATTTAACGGTGAAGTTAATCGTTGGAAAGATTGATTTACTTTTAAATTTTTTGCCAAGCTATCTTAATGAACTAAAAGATTTAGGGGAAAGTGTCTGTAATGTATGAGAAGCTCTCGTTTATTTTTCCTTGAGAGCAACGGGATCGGGTTAACATCTTCACGAACGACATCAGAGACACACACGTGTGAACAGCTGCCGACGGACAGCGTTGAAACTCATCTTCCCACGCTCACATATGTGATTCAAATAGACATACTTCATAAATCCATTAAGCACTTTTTTTATTCGTCCATTTCGGTTGACTAATCATTTATTTTTATTTATTTAGCCAAATCAATCTAAAATAGTGCGAAAAATCAATTGATGGCTGTGGATAGTGTATGATAAGGGCTTGTCATACCCAAAAATATTCGACAACGATCCGACTCGTCTTCATTAATGATGCCTGACGCTCCAAAAAACCACGGTGGGTCCAGAGGAGTCATAAAAACGACCGCTATAACTTCAGAGAAACCGGAGAGGGTTAAACCAAGTTTTAAAAAAAATAGAGAAACTGCAAGTTTCGCTATTGAATTGAAATTCTCTCAGATGATTCGTAGGTGTAATGACGCACTTGCTCAGAACTTCCCCTTTCCCATCGGTCTAAAAATAGCATCAACGAGTGTCATGCGACGACACCATGGAGACACGTGTGTATTAACATGTGGTGCGATTCCTCCCTTGTGTCCTGTGATCTCTCTCTCTCTCGAATTTTTTCCTTTCAAAGGAAACATTTGCACCGAGTCTTGTAATAAAAAATTTGAACTTTATCCAATTATTGACCTGATTAAACTGATGACGTTTGATGACACTGAATGATGAGAAAAGCGACATGTCTCTGGAAGATACAGAGAGATAAGAGGACGTTAGGAATCATGCCGGTATGCAGTGTTTATTAAGTCTTGTGGTGGAGTGTATTAAGACGCGGTTGAGGGGCGAAACTCTCTTTCGCACCCCTGGAGGTTGAAAGATAAATACTCCAGGACACCCTGAGCATAATTTAAGATGCCTTGAGGAAAGCATTGTGTCTACCCTTGGACGTGTAATATAGCCGAGAAGCCTGAGAATTTGATTGAATTGCTGAAACAATAAAAATTTTATTTTTCTCATTAAAATATAAATTTTTTTTTTTTTACTGCCCACACGATTCTCCTTTCGCTTTGGGCAATCGACTTTATGCACAAATGATGCGTGCTGTGTTGGAACAAAATTCATGTAACAATTGAGAGGAGGAAGAGACTTTGGAAAAAACAATGTAGGTACGTCCCAGGGAAAGGAATACTTCACAGACTCTGAGGATTAAGACATTCTCGGACTAATAATTTTCAAGATCTGCTCTTAAATATTTTGTCCATCTTCCTTGCATTGAATTGCCCCGTCTTCATTATTCTCCAATGAATTTAACTTTTCCATTCTATCAAAAATTATTCATAATGCTTCTTTATTAGAATAGGTAATAAAAAAATCTGAAATGGGTCCTCGTATCAGTTATTTTTTATGATGCAAAGTGTTTTTCGTGGACAATAGGTGTTAGTCGAAGAGAACGCAGTGCCTGAAGGTACACGGGCGCGGATCCGAAGTCTACAATTATGAGCCATACCATGTCGGGACTGGAGCTCATAACGAACTCACTATATTGCCGAAGCATTTCAAAAGCCTCTGGTCCCTCTCACTTTTCTCTTTTCCCTCTTTTCAAGTGAGAAAGCATGCATCTTCTCGACCAAGTGCAACAGTGCAAGTACAACTCTTGATGATCGTTCTTTCTAAAAAGCTTAGATAAATTGCTCAGATTCCCAGATCATAAATAATAGTTTCATTGTGTTTATACTGCGATTTGCTTGTATATGAATCCAATTCAAATTTTAAATAACACAATTACTCTCTGATAACACACGTTTTGCGATGTGTGGTGGCTACTGTTGAATTTTTGTCTCTGCAATGTATCAAGAGTCACGCACAAGGGGGACTATTAATTCAAAGTAGATTAATATTGTCCCGTGGTCGTCGTCGCTGGAGAACTTATGGTGCTAATTCGCCCTCTGGAGTTATTACCAAGCACACCCTCTGATACGCGTCGTTCCTTCCTTCGCCTTGTGCCTTCCGCAAATATTTAAGGAACGGTTAAAGTCACCCACGAACTGTCGAGGTGTCATCTTGCAGCAAAGTTAACCATAACCGTCCTGGAATATTGTCTCTTCTTTTAGAGAAACTGTCTGACTCCATAGCATCTACATTTAAGTGAAAATAATTTTTTTAAATGGTAATACAGTTGAATATCTTTAGCTAGACCCCATTTTCTCCGGATGATCACGCTGAGGATGAAAAGAGGAAAGACCTCATCACCCATCCTCGATGACAGTGTAAGATTTCCGCTTGATCGAGCCCGGTTAGACACGGTGCTATTGCGTGGTGTCGTCATCAAGCTCAGCCTGTTACAACGTTTAATCTTACCACAGAGTGTGGATAAACTATCGAGTATACGTTCGTGAGGCCATCAGAGTCGAAGCATGCTTCCGCTGTGGCACAAAGGCTGCCTTCATGCCTCCTCCATGCTCGTCCTCTTCATCCTAAACGAGAGGAATCTCCACAGCATGACGTGAATCATCGAGTGAGCAGCGAAAAGAAAAAAAATGAAATTCATTTTAGCTTTTCGTTGAAATTGAATTCATCGTCTGCTCCGATTGTAAAAGTAGGTATCTGATAACATTCAGCCACCCTTTTGTCCCTGAGTAAAAGCAAAAGAGGCAGGATATCATGGCAAATTGTGTAATGTAAGAGATCGCGAACGATTTGTGCACAGGAGTGAGAGCTGCCTCTTTCCCCAGCTTTTCCTGTGGGGCGATATGGTCTTAGTGTGTCGCTTAGCACCCTATCTACTAGGGATCTTGTCTCATCCCTCCACCAACCCCAAGAGCCAGCAAGGTGGGGGATGCTGCGTTTGTCGTGAGCATTACTCACTTTCTAGACGCCTACTTGCAAACCCCCTCATGTGCCAAAGCATCCCCGAGGCTCACTGACTACATTAGGGGACAAATCTTCCGCCTTTGACGCCTGGGGACGGCTTGAGAAGCCCCTAGCTCCCAAAGACGATGGACACTCGTCCAGTCTGATCGCTCTTCCACGTCCAGATTTCCCTTGGATTGATTGTCTTTTCTTACTGACTTCTAAAACCAATGTCAAACGTCAATCATACAGTTTTCAATATGTTTTTCGTAGTTTTTTTATTTATGAACCCTTAAAGTCAATGTGAATGCTTTGTACGGGGCTGATGAATACTCTTGATCAAGCGTGCCGTCTTTTCGCTTTAACTCATCATCAAGCCGTCCACTTAACGCCGCGACCTGGACCATAGCACAACTAAGCTTCTGTTTGTTGATGCTAGACATCACTGAGGCAAACAGCCACCGTCAGATTAGTCTCGTCGTCTACCAGCCACTGTTGGACTCCCCTCGCTTTTAGTCTCATCTTCGTTCATCCTCTTCTTATTCTTCAGCTTTCTGTCTCTGTCCTGGACAACTTGCTCGCAGATGACGCGATACTCTCATCAGTATAGATCGTGTAGCAGAATTGAGAGCATGCTTTATTGCACGATTCAATGTTTTACGGCTTATAACCATGCTCTCAGAATTGTATTGGAGCTTATAAAAAATTTCGATGCATTGATCCGCACAAGAGGAAGGTGGCAAAGACCTCATAAATCATCGTATTTTCCGACTTTTCCTTTTTATCAGGCAAACAGTAACCATGGTTGACCCATGGCGGGGTCATAAATATTCCCATTAATATTAACTTAGGCCGACGAAATCAGACTACAGGAGCACAACGTCTCAGTGGACTTCGAGAAGAGATAAAAAAAAAGCTGGAAGCCATTGGGGTGAGAAAAAAAATCGTGTATGCTAGGGACGAATCTCATATAGGACACAGCTGGGAATTGACCAGGATGGTCAGAAAATTCATGGGGAAATTTTTGGCTATAGGCGTCTTCTCATTCCTTGTCTGACTTTATCTTTGACCTCGTCTTCCACTTGGTGTATCTCCAACTGGCGTTTCTCGTGCCACACCACGTTTTTACATCGTAGGCTTCTGCTTGAAGTGTGAACAACGACGTCGACGTTTTCTTACGGAAACTAGCCAGGTATAAGTGGACTCGCAAGAGCTGCTGATATGACGCAATGGCAATTTGTCATTGCTCTCCAACATGAACGCTCAATGAACTCTCCCTCTTCATTGGAAAGTGTCACATACTTCATCTGTGTACATTGTACGGAGAAAAAATTATTCAATTACTTTAATTAAACTGAAAATTACCTGAATAACGGAAGTATTGTATAGAGCTATTAAAAATTTTTTTTAAATACATTTCAGTAATTGTTTTTTTTTCCGGCGCTGTTGCGTCTCAATGAATGACTATACGAAAGGCGAACCCGTGATATATATCTTCAAGTTCACGTTGAACATATATGCTTTTACACTTTTAATGTCTTTATTCTCTTCTTGAACGTCATGCACTTTTACAGTATTGTTTTCTCTGGTGTATAGTTACTTACTTAACTCCTTACTTGGTAAAGCTTTCAAGATCTTTATTACCCTGGATGCCGATGTGGATTTTCGGGTGGTAAGTGGCTACACACCTGGGGAAATGACTAGAGAGTGATTTGATTTTAATGCCGACTTCACCAGCGCGGATAATTATTGCCATTACCTGCACGAGAAGGCGCGTTTACTGTCTTCGAGGGGGGAAAGAAGGAAAACGATAAAGAGAATAAGCAAGACAGAGAAAGAGAGAAGAGATAAAAGAAGCAGAATGTGCTTCAACCCAAGAAGACTATCCGGTTTTGCCGTAACTCCGTGTAAACAGGATTCTCGTTTATATACCACGCCAACTGGGATGCAACAGAGTATGAAAGAGCCTCTTGACAGTGGACCTCATAGACTTCTTGCTTGAGACCATGAGGAAAAGGCGGGAAATTTTTAATTCTTTATAACAGTTAAGTGGCTACGTAAGATCTTCTTTACCACCTTGCCTCCGTTCAACCAAACCATGCCCCACGAGTTTTCAAATTTTTTAATTAACTTCACCGATGGTGAGCCGTTCTTTAAAAATCGACTTAAGCAGGTTCTTTCTGTTGAATTAGTTTCTTTTTTTCATTTTTATTTTTGGCAACAGGCTTCTGGTGGTGGAGACAAGAGGATATGGTTGGAGAGAATGGCCACGTACAGCTCAAGCTAGTCTAAAAGAGTGCAAGTGAGAGGTAAAGAGGCTGGAGGAAGAGAGAGCGAAGAAGAAGCGCGTCCAACGTGGACATTCGTCACACGACATCAAACGCGACTGCCGCCCGTCGGGGACCGAGCGACTCTAAAGACTCCGGTCGATCAGCCATGAAGAGGGAGAAGAGTCAAACGGGGGGAAATTGGGTGGAGGATGAGCAGCGAAAAAATGTAGAAAAGGATTTTTAGCTGGGAAAGAATGAAGGGACGACGTGAAAGAGGTGGATCTAGTTCAATTTCTTGGATCCGAGACTTCTTAAACATTCTTCCACTGAATCGTTAACGACAATGTGAATGGATATTATGTGGAAAAATAGGTAATTAGCCAAGATGTTGGAGAAGAAGAAGCAAATGATGAAATTGGTTTTGTGTTCTTGTGATGATTATTGACAGACGAAGAACGTTCGCCAATGCCAAGAAGCCTCATAAAATCACTGAGCTGTGGAGAAGCCTGGAGAATGTTGGAATTATTGCCCTAGACAATTCCAACTGCAAAGGAGCTCATCCAAGAGCACATTCTTTTCGATCCTCTCTTCATTGATCCTCGGTTGACGTTTTTGTTGCCCCTTGTTCTTTCTTCTTCCGGCTCTTGCGGCTCTTCACATTCACTATCGTCATTGTCCATCTAGATCACCTTCAGCGCGAGCAGCTGCAGTCAAATAATTCGCGTTCCAATCGCCTTGCGGTTGAAACTTGGTAGAAAATCTCCAATTACCAAAGCTAATCTTCTAATCCCGTTGGAAAGGGTTCGTGTTATCACCTAGACCTCCTTCCCCGGATGCCTACCAACTTACGCCATTGTCTTAGGCAGTCTTAGACACAGATCTTAACTCGAAATTACAAATCGTTTGTCAACCCAACAGCGAGAGAGTTAGGTAACAAAGAACACTATCGCTGGCGCTAGACCATGGTAATTGTCCATTGTCAAGTTTCAACGTAAATCTGTGACTGAATCAAGACATTAATGCTGAGTGTGTGTAATAATTTTTTATCCTTTTTTTATTACCTTCAACTTGAGCGTTGCACCTGGAAAGATGCCCAAGGAGCCGAGATTTTGACTCGTATCCTTCAGCTCGTGATCGCCTAGCATGAGATGTTGATCATAAGGTGGTGCTCCACATAAATTCATTGTCTAGAAAAAAAAATATGTACAAATTTAAATTTAATTAGATGCACCTCAAAGTCCATGCATTTGAAAATACTCTTAAAAACTATATTTAATTCAGTCTCTAGTACAGTTTCTACACGATTACAAGGATTTCCTCAATGATTGTAATACGAAAATGAAGACAGAGTCTGAAGAAAGGAGGTGGAAGAGAGAAAGAACTCGGTGGCGCCTTTGAATTCTAACCGCGCGGTGAGCATGCGACCCGGTAATTGCTTAATTTGTGGAAGCACGTCGGTGTTCGTCTGTCGGACCCTCGAGATTGTGACTCCCCTTGCCTTTTGCGCATCATCCTACTGCTGCTGCTGCTGGTGGAAACATATTCAGTTTCGGTTTTACGAGCGAGAAACGTTGAAGAGCCGGTAAGTACATGCCGAGCAGACAGAAGTGAGAGAGAAGAAAAGCAAAAAAAAGTAAGAAAAAAAAACATATGTATATAAATAACTGCAAGGTTTGCCTGTCAAATCATTCTTTGACTTGAAAAAATTTTATCAAGATGGAAAAAATTAGTTTTCTTATTTATTATCAATCTCGATGGGTATCTCTTGCATTGATTGGTCATCAATGAGGTAGACAAAAGGGAGAATGAACTCTGGAGGAAGTTTAAAAGAGACGGGATAAAAATAAGGAGAGATAGAGAGTAGAGCGAAGTAGAGAGTCTGCGAGAAGCCTGTTATTAGCGCGAGGTTTATGCTCTTTCAGGTTTTTGCTTGTGGCCCAAGCTCGATGGTCCCGGCCTCGCAATATAAATACGCTTAATAGTTTAAGCACACTCCCAAGGCACCGGACGCGTATGCTAACCAGTCATAACTATGCCTTTACTACTTTTCGGTCCGAGGCTGGCAATTCTTTTCTCTTTCCCCTTATGGTTCATCCCCCGAAGATGAGAAGGAATCACGCAAAGATTTTTCTCCTTCGTCAAAGACACCTCATACGCCACTTTCTGGTGTTAAAAAATAGCTGTGAGTATTTCTGCTTTTCAAAGTACTATATTCAGTTCAAAAATCGACCTTGCCTAATTTGTTTTTGCCGCTATTTCTTTTACTCCACGATACTTACCATCATTTTGAGCTCCTTTAGCGTATTTTGAGATGAAACCTTGAGCTCGTGTGCGCTCTTTGCTTTTCTCCTCGACCTCGAGGGTCGTGCGCTCTTCACCGCACTCTGAAACATTAAAATGAAGAGTCATGGTGAGGATGAATGAAACACGAATACGGTCTGATCAAAAGTGAATTAAAGCGTCGAGGGAGGGGCGTCGACTCAGGTGGGGACTTTAGACTCCTTGCCAGCTAATTCAGAACCACTCTGAGGCAGGTATAATAACAATTATTACTGGTGAAACGAATGAGACTGGAAGCTATTTTTTAATCAAACGACCATTAATCTGAAGAGTCTTCAAGAGGTCGAAGACTCCTACTGAATGTAACGTCGAATGTGACTCGACGACTTTGTAAGTAGATCAAATAAATTACTTACAACGAAACCAAAGAGAAAAAAAATGTCGTTTATCTTCTCACCTCACACTCTTCAGCGTCGTCCATGTATTGGATGTATATGATAGCCTTGTCGTACGTCAGACTTTCAAGTCGCTCCTTTTCCACCCTGGCTAGTACACATGCATTACATTCTTCTGCAAGAGAATAAAAAAAAATTGTTTCAGTGCTTCGATCAATTAAAATAAATCCATCAGTACTTTGAATATTTAAATCAATATTTATCAAATAAAAATTGGTTAAAATAGTAGAAACAAACATGTAAAAAAATAAAAAACTTCTTTTCTATAGCAATATTTGATAACGTTCAATGCCCTGACTAACCACTGACAAACCTCCATCATCAATGCAATGTAAAGTTTGTAGCCGATTATATCGACCAGATTTAGGAATGCTTCACAGTGTAGAACAAGGGATGGGGTCAGCCACGATGCATAATAGATTGCTCAACAGGGCATTGGATGATTAATACAGCAATTAATAATATACGGCGACCAGGCGACGGGGATAAGAAGCGAGAGGCCATTGTTGCCGGTAGCTGGACAGGATCCAGTAAAGCAAAAAGCAAGAGGCCTGAGATGCTTCAGAGTGTTACGTCATGTTCAGAACGATTTTCCAAGGGTGAAAACCAACCCTCGGGTTACAACTGCACCAAATGAATTCGAATGTCCACCCTGCGACGTGTAATTACCCTGATAGGACTCGAATGATAACAGGATATTAGTGGTGGAAAGGACCTGAACCAATATACAATACTCCTACTTCATTTTACATACTAAATGAGAATACATATCGATTACTAAAAACAGAGAATGAAGAATAACAGTGTGAAAGGGACAATAGGATTTTTATCATTGCGTATTTGAGTTTGGATATCGAAGGGGAATGAAGCAAACATGTCGACGGTTTTATTGCCGAATAATACACAATAGGAATCGAGTGGAATAGAATGAGGGGAGAGGACGAGATGAGACAGGACTGGGTGGTGGTGGTTGTATTTCCCTAAAGTGCCATCCGAGAGCAGTCAAACCATAAAGCCGAGGCTTGGCAAAAAGTTTTAGCAACTATAGACAACACCAAGTTTTGTACGACGTCTTAGATTTTATTCCAATCGTCTAACCGCTTATAAATGCACCTTTTGCTAAAGGCTTCAGGGAATTGAGATATCCAACACTCGCTCTGTTGTATTAAACTTTAAATTTAGCAAATTTCTTATTTTATATGAGTATTAAATATAATACTTGTATTTGTCTTGTATTTATACGTAATGACATGAAATGAGAGCGATTGGACTTTGATTATTTTTGTGCAAATCAATTTTTGGGGATGTCGATCAAGAGACAGATGACTTGAGGGAGATTAGAAGAATGCACCTGTGGCCCTTCGACAAGACGAAAAGAGACCATTAACGATTCTCATAAAATCGTCGGGGCTAATTAGGCTCGATAAATCAAAAAGGGAGGGACAGGGGACTCTCGACAATCGTATATGATGCTGCTCGGGCCGGTTGAGGACGAAATATAGGGAACACACGAAGGACAGGACCACGAGCCATATCCGGCGACGAGACCGAAAATCCTCAAGAGAATTAAGCGGAATCGTGTGTGGGGGAATGGACGAAAATGGAAAGCAAGGGGAAAAAAATAACGTGCAGGATCTCGTCACGGTTAGACAGACCGAGAATTGTCTCTGAGTTTCGTGCCTGGAGGCATTTGAACGACGAGTCTCTTATTCCCTTTTCTTATTTATTCTTTTTCTTTCTTCGTCTCGTTTTCCTCGTCTTCTTCGTCGTCTCCTGGAGGTGATTAATGCCCTCGTCCTGTCAAAAATTGTCAGAGGTCGTGGATACCAATTACCTCAGGTTCTCCAAAGAAAAAGAATAAATAAATGAAAATAGAGCTCTTTGAAGAAGGAGTTTTCCGTCTTACTCGATGGCTGAATATTGATCCCAATAATTTTTCAACGTTTGTAAAAATATCGTCGTGGTGACGAGTGAAAGGTCTTCCATCAAAATCGAAAGCACGTTAGTGACACACACGCGTGACTGTACTATATTAACAGTCCAACGATTTCCATTCATAACGTCCAAGTCATATTTCGAGGCAAAAGATTGATGTTTTTCTTTTCCCAAACGAATTTCTTTATATTTTTCTTCATTTCAATTCTCCAGCTCGTATAGTGCAAAGACGCTTTATTATAAGTGGCTTCAGAAATTTAACAGCGCAAAACCGTGCGTGGTTTCCCTTCCATTTATCCGTTGTCTTGGAAGGAGTTAAAGACTTCTAATTAACGAACGTCTTCATTGCCACAACAAAGAGACTCACAAGCCTCTTACTCTGTTGGAAATGTAATCCGATCTCCTAGATACCACTATTCTGTAGGTTTATAATAATCTCCCGAATTTAAAAAATAATAT
>JABSMT010051164.1:0-13376 GCA_018902335.1 Eumacrocentrus americanus
GGGGTCCCCTTTGTCTGGACATGCCGCCATATAGTCCCACTATAGTGGGGGAGGGGGATTCTCAGAAAACCGTCTACCAGGATTCACTTCTATACTACTAATGTACGAGCGATAAATTCATACGAGTGAAATAAGAAATCAGTAATCGGTTAAAAATTTAAATCAACCAATCGTAACGGAACTGTGTTGGGTGCACCAATCGTAAGTTTTTGTGCTTACATGGTTGCCAATCTGCGGGGTAGCTCATTTAGCGTAACTATAATTAGACAATAGCAATGTCAAAATGGCATCTACAGCTTCATCGACGACATTGCCAGCCGTATGATTATCAGCAAGACAGAGAGATCTGAAATCGCTATCTTCTACCAGTTTCATAGACTTGATTGGAATTTCATTATGGAACACGAAGAACGTAAGATATATTTTTTATAATAATTGTTGGAAAGATGATACATATCGCTGAATAAAGATAACATAACCTGCAATTTTCCAAGACAACCTCTTGACTAACACTTCTACTAATAATTTAGATACTCTTCACCTTCTTTCGATTAATTCCATTTGTATACAATTGCAGAAATCGAAGACATGAGACGATTCAACATATGGTTCCAAATTAATGACCAGGAACCTTTTTGTGAAGGTTACTTCAATACCCAGACTTATGTGAATCTCAAAGGTGAGTGATTTTTGTAATTTATTTTAATAACTGACTGATATGTCATAAATCTTGCAATGTTATTTATAATATATTCGCGTTAATTGTATTACAGATCACAACGATAAGGCCTATAAATACGTGCTGGAGCAGATCGAAACGAGACGTTTCATAATTGAGGATGATACAATTGAGGTGATACGAATGTCATCTGACAGTATATACTAGTGAGTGTTGATTCAACTATTTCTTTACGAGATACATGTATTAGACACGATGTCTAAAATTTTATTTGATTTATTTGAAGGTAAAACCGTTGCCTGTTTATTTTTTTAGCGAAGAAGTGTTTAATGTTGATGCTGAAGATTTAACAGAGACGGAGGATTCGAGTCTACGTGATTCAAATGGTAATACAGCATCTGAAGGCCAAAGACCCACAGCTTCGCAGCCTGACAAATCAAACTTTGGAAAGAATGGTATATAACATTTCATTTTTTGACAATTCAATAATTCTGGGTAGTGGAATGACTTCAATCTTGGATTTTGGTTTATAATTTTCGCATCTACGTTGACATTTCCTCCTAGTTGGAATAAAAGCATATCGCAGTAAGTTATAATTATTTTATTTGTCTATAGCAATTCAAGAACTCTAATAGAATAAACAAATAATTTTGCAATTGGTTTATATTGAAGCCTACTTACCTTAAAGTATTATATCTATGTTTTTCTGTCGACTCCAATAGCCATTTACAAAGATCCTTTTTACAGCTCATCAAGACAGCCAAGTGCAGTCTGGAATTATTCCAAAAAATTGGATAAAACTTCCGCTTAATGCAAGTTGTGTAAAAAGAAGTATACTCACTCGGGGAACACAACTAATATGATGCAGCACTTGAGACAAAAACATGCATTGTTTTGCCCGCCGGAACCTCTAAATCAGACAAAAAAAATGTAAGATCTCTGAATTGAGTAGTGAATCAGAAGCTAACTCTCCAAAGGTAAAAAAGATGGCATCACAGCCTCGACAATTCATGGTAAATCGTGTGTTATATATTCATGCTCTTCTAAATATGGACACATAAATTTAACCTTATCTTTTTCACTGGAAAATCCTTTGCGAGGGGACAAGATGTTTCAGAAAGTATCTTCATTCTCAAGTAGGTCCAAGTATTGTTGACATTTCCATCCAGGTTTTTGGTAACATAATGTTAATTCTTCTACTTTTATTGCAGCTGCCGGTTCAATGGCAGACAAGATTACAAACAGTATCTTGTACATGGTCGCAACTGATCGAACACCACTATCTGTCGTAGAAAATCAAGGCTTCACTACTCTGATGAACACCGTGGCTCCTCTCTACACTCCTCCCAGTCGAAGAACGTTAACAAGGCTCTTGGAGCTCAAATACGATAAAGTCAAGAATACTGTTAGGGCCAGTCTGAAAAATTTTACTCCGTACTGTCTGACAACTGACTGCTGGACTGATGTGAGTAATCAGAGTTACCGTGGAGTAACATTTCACTATCTGTCAGAAGATCACACAATGCAATATCAAGTCCTGGGTGTTCATCCATTAGACGAGAATCATACTGCGGCACATCTTGCTGAAGGGATACGTTCTATGCTGGACTTATTTGATTTAGACCCGGCAAATGCCTCTGCAATCGTTACAGAAGGTGCTCAAAATATAGTGAATGCAGCTCGGGATGTATTTGGATAAGCAAAGCATCTACACTGCTTTGCACATATGCTGTCACATCTAGTACCAGATGCTCTGGACAAGTGTCCAAAGGATGTGAAAAAAGTGATCGCCGCCGTGAAAGAAATCGTCACACTAACACGAAGGAATGTCGTTGCTTCAGACGAACTAAAAAGAGTAGAGTAGAGTGTGTTTATTAATGTTCTGGGTCAAACGCCCCTAAGAACACAAGCATATACAAAACAAAAAGAACAATATGTGAAGTACATACGCGCTGTGCACGAAATGCAGCAGGCAGTGCGGAGCATACAGGGCTCTCATACAGGCATTCCAAGCGTTATAATGATACAATCAGCAGCAAAGTGAAAATAGTGACTTCAGGTGTAAACCACTCATTCAAGCACACGAGCACTCCGTGACAAAGCGCGAAGACACACGCCTTGCTCATGAGACAACGCAACAGGCAGTGCGGAACATACAAAGCTCTCATGCAAGCACACCGAGCAGCACACGCACCATCACATAGCACAGCGAACACCCGTCAAGCTATTTAGCACAACTGGCAAATGCCACACCAGCGACATCAAGCGCTAGGCCACCTCAAGCCCCTCATCGCGCTCCAAGCGCAATGAGTTGTACAAGCGCACCCTGAAGAGCACGAACGACGTAGACGAAGTAATGTCCGGCAGCAGCGAGTTCCAGAAGTAGATCCCAGAGACAATGAATGACCGACGAAATGCCTCAGTGCGGCAGAGCGGCACATGAAGCGCGAAAAAGACTGCAAATACGAGATGGAAAGACCGAAGGAAGGATCTAGTACTGCTTCTGAAGCCAATTGCGATAGTTATAACTGAACTAAGTGAAGACTCGTATCCTACATGCAGTTCGATTATTCCACTTGTTCGTCTCATGAGATTGGCTCTACATGGTATTACTCCGTCAACAGACAATGGTAAAATATTCAAAGAAAAAGTACTCGAGTAGATGAAGAGAAGATTTGAACATAGTCCAGCACATCCAATTCTCGCTATGTCGACATTATTAGATCCTCGATACAAGAAGCTTCATTTCGAAAATGCACTGCATGCATCCACGATATTTACTCATATCAACCATCTCCTTCGATCAGCTGCTCCTGTAGAAAAAGAGGCTGCACCAGCTCCAGACAACTGCACAGATGAAGAGCCAAGTCTTTGGAAAATTCACGATCAAATGGCAGCAAATAACGTTGATTCAGTCAATCTCAGGAGGGAGAATGGGGATTCCCCTTCTGAACTTCAACAGTACCTGCAGCAGAACGTAATTCATCGCAAAGAAAATCCTTTCAAATATTGGTAAAGCCAAAAATTTGCTTTTCCGGGACTCTACAAAATAGCTACAGAACGTACGAACATAATCGAAACATCTGTTCCATGTGAACGACTTTTCTCAGCAACGGAGTTCATTAAAACAGACGACTGCAACAGACTTACTGGTGAGCATTTACAGCAATTGTTGTTTTTAAATAGTGTAGCTCGTGAAGCGTGGGGCTTCGATTGAAAAACACGATGTTTATCTGAGGCATATGCATGCAGAGATGGTCATTTATTGGAATCATCGGAATAACACTGTCTAAAAGTAGGATTATTCAGAATAATAGATAAAAACAAGTTATATAGATGAACTTAGTCGAATAAATGAGCATCGCTGACTGCATAACACACATTCAGATTAATCATTGCACGTAAAATATCTATTAAATACTTTGTTTCATCCAATTGTCTAGTACGGTGGCTGATTCAGTTTTTAAATTTTGTTAAACTTCTATACTCACATTCATTTGTTCATTTTATACGTCTACGTCTGTTTCTATGCTATGTAAATTATTGCTGAATTTATTTGTAATGTACTTTCACAATTATTTTATCTGCTCATAAATAATACACTCTACATACATAACACATAACACCTACTGAATGTATTATACCCATATCCTTCGTCTGTTCATTCAATGAATGTTTGTCATTAGTGTGTTCATTGTGATCAAATTTTATTTTCATTATATTTAATATTGCACGACTGAGCTTGACGTATTTCATCTACATAGTACGATCATCAACATAATATTATAATCAATTATTAGGAGCACGGAACGTTGACACCACCACAGACTACATTGAAGGTTGTGGAAATGTTCTGGTGACTGGTTCTTGACTTTCTACGTAAACTGGTATTAGAATGTAGATCTAAGATTGTCGAAGACACTGCAGCGATTAACCACTTGAACCGCAACGTCAACAATGCGTGATAGCTGACATCATCCAATAATCTTTGCTCATTGAAAGAACTTTTTGGTAAATCTCTCTCCCAAAAACGAGAAAGCATGTTCAAAACGGGTAGAAGATAGCAATGTATAAAATTATATATGTACAATATTCAATTAAAAGCAATTTATTTTGACAATCACAGTTATTCATTGCAATCACACCATAGGCCAAAGCTAGAAACATGTAATTACATTAAGATCAGTCTGGAATACTTTTGGAGGATACTTTAAACTAATTAAAACAGAAGAGATGAAAGAACTCGAGAAATTGAATATCTTATTTGCATCATCTTGATTATTCTAAAGTGGAAAGCCAGTGATAAAACCCATCTAGAGAAACAGGAACCATAAGTTTCTGTCTGAGACCATCCGGACAGAAACATGTCGCGTTTTCGAGCTTTGATGATTTGTCGTGAAGACTATCTCTCTGCGAGATCGATGGACCAAGAAGTCGAGTCAGATGTGAGAGGCTTTTATTTAGTCCCTGGGGAGTACTCTTTCCTGCTCTAGAGATCCAGTAGGAGCTGGTTTGATGTGCCTACGTCATGTCATGTCCAGTTGAACTCAGAAAATCCTTCATCATTACCGGCACAACGTCTTTATGGACTATGTTCTCTTCCCCTGCAATACAGATAATGAAATACAAACATTATCTTCTGTTGAAATTAAATATGAATAATTGAAATACATGAAATACCTAGTAACTTACCAATTACTGAAGTATCATAACTCTCATGACAAATGTAGTGTAGTAGCAGTTACTCATTGGCAACTCTTTTTTAATTATCGTAGTCTGCAGGAAGTTATTCCGTTGATATATGCATGCGACTCCTATAAAACAATAATTAAATTATTTTTAGCAATCAATTATTTTATCGAGAATGACGTCGAATTAATTAGACGGTTATCTTAAAAAATAAATAAATACGTACTTATTAAAAAACACGTTACTCTCACGTTGTCAACAACACGATAGACGTTAGACAACATCTTGGGACGTCGCCATCTTCCAACATGGAGGCTATGAGTACCAGGTTAGGCTAGGATTCACAAAATAATCGATTGTTCGATTTTTTTCGGAAAACATCGATTATTTTTAATCGACTTTTTCAATAATCGATTGATGTAACATCGATTTTTTTTTCAACATCGCCCATCCCTAGTGTACTGTTCTTCCCGAACGAGTCTTCCGGGTAGGCGTTGGTGACAATTGCTCGTCCTGTTCTAAGCCTGGTCGAGTGCTCGTGTCAGACACGTCGGTCTGCGGCAGATTTTCGTTGTCTTCTGCCAGCAGGAACGCGGGTTTCAACGGGTCGATGGAAACTGCGTCGTCTCTGTCCCCAAGTCGTATGACGAAGAACTTTTCTGTTCGTCTGATGACGGGGAACGGTCTAGTGTAGGGCTGCTGAAGACTCTGCTTCACCGTGTCTCGACGAACGAAGACGTGTGAACATGTCGCAAGGTTTTTAAAGACGAATATTGGCCTTTTTCATGTCGCGTAGCTGGCATTGGCTTCAACGACCGGAAGTGGTGTCGCTGTTGCTTTACCAGTTCGCTGGGGCTAGTTTCGTTTGCCGAGCGAGGCGCGAGAAATTCTCCGGGCAGTCTGATGACCTCGCCGAAGGTCAGCTCAGCTGCTGTGGCCTTGATGTCTTCTTTGAGCATTGTTCTGAAGCCGAGCAGGACTATCGGTAGCTCGTCCACCCATGTAGGTGATTCTCTGCACGCGATGGCTGCTTTTAACTGCCTGTGCGGTCGTTCAACCATACCGTTAGCTGCAGGGTGATACGCCGTTGTCTTCAGGCGATCCATGCCGAAAAGTCAAGCCAGTGCCTGAAACAGGTCTGACGTGAACTGACGTCCTCGATCTGACGTGATCCTGAGAGGCACGTCGTGATGCCAGATCCATCCTGTGAATAGCTGTCTCGCCACTGTCTCAGCGGTCATGTCCTTCAACAGATACGCATCGGGCCATCGCGAGAAACGATCTACCACTGTTAGGCAGTACCGTGCTCCTCACGATACTGGAAGAGGACACACGAGATCAGCGTGAATGTGTTCAAACCGCGAGCTCGGACTGATGAAGTCTCCCAGGGGTGTTGTCGTGTGCCAGGTAACCTTGGATCGCTGGCACTGGATGCATGCTCGAGCCCATTCTCTGCAGTCTTTCCTGAGAGATGGCTAGACATATTTGTTTGCCACAAGCTTAGCTGTGACACTGTCACATGGTTGTGTAGCGAGTTAAAAACGCGTCGTCGAAACGGCTGCGTGACGAAAGGACGGAAGGCCCCTTGCGATATGTCGCAGTACAACTGGGCCTTGGAGTCTGGAATCTGGGCCTTGACTATCTGTAATTTCAAATCAGAACGTGAGATATTACTAAGTTCAATGTCACCCGATTTCGATTTCGGCAGCTCGTCGAAGTTGATTGGCCTATCGGTGGACTCAATCCGCAAGAGCATGTCTGCGACAACGTTGTCTTTGCCTGAGACGTGGGGAATGTCTGTCGAGAACTATCCAATGAAGTCGAGATGTCTGAACTGCCTTGGCGAGCTCTTCTCGGGCTTCTGCTTGAACGCGAAAGTCAGAGGCTTGTGGTCGGTGAAAATCGTGAACTGCCTCCGTTCTAACATGTGTATGTTATACTTTATGGCCGAGTATATAGCCAAAAGTTCTCGGTCGAACGTGTTGTACTTCTTTTGGGCTGGAGTGAACCGCTTGTTGTACAGAGCCAGAGGTTGCCATCCTCTAGACGTCTTTTGTTGTAGCGCTGCACCCATGGAGAAATCGGAAGCGTCTGTAAATGAGCCCCAAGGTAGATTAGGATCGGGATATGCGAGCATTGTGGCCTGTATGATACCTTCTTTGCATGCTTCAAACGCTTGCAGGAGAGCCGGTGTCCACTCGACAGGCTTTTTCCCTTTTACTTCAGCGCCAGTGAGGCACGCGTTCAGCGGCGCTTGTCGTTCGGTCACATCAGGAATGAAACGTCGGTAGTAGTTAATACTGCCGATAAATCCGCGCAGAGCTTTAATAGTTTGTGGTGGCTTGCACTCACTAATGGCTATTACCTTCTCTTTTGGTGGCTTAATACCTTCTGCTGAGATTGTGTGTCCCAGGAAGTTGACTTCTCGCTGACCGAAATGGCTCTTTTCGACGTTGATGACAATACCATCGTGGTCGAGACGCTCAAACAGAATTCGAAGGTTCTCCATGTGCTGCTTTTCGTCCTCTGAGCTAACGAGAATGTCGTCGACATACGGAAAACAGCAGTCGAGCCCGTCCGTCACCTCGTCGATGAATCGTTGAAACGATTGGCCCGCGTTGCAGAAGCCAAAGCCCGTCAGTGGGAATTTGAACAATCCGAAAGATGTGATAGCTGTTTTCTTGATATCCTCAGGTGCTACTGGGATATGATTGAAAGCTCGTACGAAGTCGATCGTGGAGAAGATTTTCTTCCCTGCCAGGTTAGCTGTGCAGTCTTGGATGTTGCGCGGCAGGTAACGATCTGGGATCGTACGCGCGTTGAGCGCTCGATAGTCTCCACACGGCTGCCACTTGTCACCTTTTCTCAGTGTGAGGTGAAGTGGTGATGACCAACTGCTGTGCGATCGACGAGCTATACCGAGCTTCACCGTGGCCTCGAACTCGCTCTTGGCGATTTTTAGTTTATCGGGGGCGAGGCGTCATGCCGTCGCAGACACTGGAGAACCAGGCGTCGTGTTGATGTGGTGCACAGTTCTGTGTCGAATATCTGTGAAGCCACCAGGCCTTGTGAGGCTTGGAAACTTCTTGAGTAGCTCGATGTACTTCGATGTGCCCGACACCGCTTTGACTAGCACGCCTGACTGTTCTGTAACGCGAAAACCTCGTGTCTGAAGGCTCGTGAGACCGTCAATCAATTTACTATTTGCCATGTCGACTAACCAATTGAAATGCTTCAGAAAATCGGCACCGATGATTGGTCTTGCGACGTTTGCAATCACGAATTTCCAGCTGAACTCGCGACGAAGACCAAAACCGACCGAGAGTGTGTGACATCCGTATGTCGCAATCTCAGTGTCGTTTACGGCGTACAGAATGTAACTAGACTTTTCGCGTCTCCCCGGCAGTAATGACCGTGGATAGACGCATAAGTCGGACCCGGTGTCGACTAGAAGTTGTACTTTCGGGGACTGGTCGCGTACAAACAGACGGCTGAACTTAGAGGTGTTACTGGCCGCCACTAGTGACTGCCTCGGTCGTTTCCCTGCTACCGGTAGTTGCATGGCTGCCTGCAGCTTCTGGCATCCGCGCCAAAGCGTCTATGATACCAGCAGGTGCCGTTGCTCTGGCCGTCATCCTGCTGGTTCTGCTGTTGGCCGCTCTGTTGGTTTTGTTACTGGCCTTGCTGGCGTCGACCTCGTGAGCGTGAGCGATTGCGAAATCATTGGCCGCCATTGTTGTTGTTTCCGTTATTGTTGCCGCGAGAGACCAGCGCTGCCACTTGTTTCGTCAATTCGGCGAGACGTTTGTCCAAGTCAGAATGCTGACTCTTTGCGGAGGTGACAGCGACCTGTTGTCTCAGCACGACCTCATGCACCCGGTTCGCCAGGCACCCGAGATCGTCCAACGATGCTGTTGTCTGAGACGCCAACACAGCTTGCAGCGTTGCTGGTAGTCGGTTCATCCAGAGCGTCTTGACGAAATCGCCCGGCATGGCTTCGCCATTTGTTGTTGTCGCGACGCTGACAACCGTGTAATCAGCGCACTTTTGAGATGCTGATATGGATTCTGAGCGGGCGGATTCGTGATAACGTCTTGCACTTCGGCGGCGTGCTTGTTGTCTAGGCTCGCGATCACGTGGAAGAATTTTATGGCTTCGTTTTGCACGCCACAAATCAAAAATTGTGCCTCGAGCTGTGCGAACCAAAGCGCAGTATTTTCCGACCAGAACGGTGGAACGCGTACAGGATCTCCCATTTGAATTGCAACCGGCTGCCCGGTTTGCGCTGTCCACGTCGGTGCCATAGATATTCCCGAGGTCGCAGTGGCCGTCGTCGCCGTAGCGGTTGACGTGACGGTGGTGGTTGTGCCCGTGCACACACCCGCGATCGTCGTCGTTACACCGAATGTTGGCAGTGCGCCGAATGTCGAGGGGGGAACAAAAGTCGGTGGTCGTAACGGATTCTGACTTTGGTTGCTCGCGCCACTTCCGTCAGCTGTGTTGTCCAAATTTATTGTCTTGTCGTGGGGATCACTCATCGCGTCGCGGCCAGATCACTGGTTGATCACATGCACACCAGAAAAAAAACACAGGAACAGTCAAATGCCATCCATGCGGCACAACGTCCAGGGTGCCCTGCAATTTACAGGCTTCGTGGCTAGTGTGTTGTCACTGATCGCAAAAAAAACGATCGATAATTCTCGCGAGCACGTGGCACGCTACTGAGCACGCCGTAATACGTACACGCGTGATCACATCAGGGTCACCAATGTAAGGGAGTGGGTCACTTATATTATTCAAAGAACAAATACGGTTGATACCTTTTTTTTAGATCATTCACTATACAAAATATCGATTCTTATTTATCATTTTATAATGCGAAAAGAATACTGGACGTAATCGATAATACTCGCGTCACCGCGTGGTGATGTATCGAGACAAAATTATACGATCGGTTGACTAGCCGGATATCGAATTAATAATTGAATTAATACGCGTGATCTGATTCACGTGGTACTGCACTGGTCAATCACGCGCGCTCGTTGTCCGGGAGGTGTCGAACTCTAGTGACCTGATTACGAATTTTGCGGGCCGGTAAATTAGGTCGCCACACTATTAAATTGGTCAAAATTTTTTTTTGAATTGTAATGCAAACTATATATAGTTGTAACAAACGATAGAACCCTTGTATTCAATCACCAATACTCCGGAAAGAGAATTTTAAAGTTGTTTCATGAGCTTATTTGAGGTCACATGATTATCAGAATTAATTAACAATCTCAACTTAATTAAAAAAAAATTTATTGGTTTATTTATTTTAATAGTGTAAATAGAAGAATGTTAAACGAAAGTCAACATGTATATACGTGTTATACGTATATGTACTGTATATACGTACATCACATTGAAATGCACTGAGATAATTTGTTGATTAATTATTTCAGTGGGCCCGGTGAAAACGTGCCGATCAACACTTTTATTTTTTTAGTAAGACAGGCGATAGATTAGCTACAAGAATAACACGGAAATTAGAGATGAATAAAGGAAAGAATTTTATTTAATTTAATTCAAAGTTATAGCACAACAATCAATTAGAATTCAATGTATTCTCATTTCCAGCGATCCACTGGATTGTCGTCGATAAGCTGACTTGTATCTACGATAGTTGATGGCCCAGATATTGATGGGTGTCTGACCTCTTCTCTTATTTAATTCAGGTGCATAGCACCTGAATTGTTTTCATCAGAAAAGCGCTGATTGGAATTTTACTTAGAGATTTCACACCTATTAGGGTACATAGCACCCCCGTGCCCGCTAGTCGTCTAGTTTAATCCTCAGGGCGCATAGCACCCCAACACGCTCTCAGAGAATTCTCTCAGTATAATCGACTTGACGACAGGTCGCAGAGCAACCCTGACTTTCAGTGTCTGTCCTTCTTGATCGAAGAGGTCGCAGAGCAACCCGTTGGATCTGGTCTACTTCAGTGATTTGAGTCAGGTTGCAGAGCAACTCGTCACTTCTCACTTGTAGCCTGGGCAGTGGTCAGCTACCGAATGCCTCGATGCTTGTTCACGCTCACTTTGTATACTTATCAGATGCCTCGTTAGTGGTGGTCATCGTGGAATTTCGTATTGGCGTCTCGAGCTCTGATTGGCTAATTCTCGTCCGCACAGCGGATATTAATTCTAAGTATTTCATTGACGTCACCAAATTAATCCTTCTCAGGTATAATCGCCTGATTATTCTATTTATAGCCGCACAGCGGATGTCAATGCTTGGAAGGTTTGATGACGTTACTCGATTAATATAGTTTTATTTGTAACTAGTTGCAGTACCCGGCGTTGCCCGGGCAATGTCGTGAACAAACTACTACTAATGAAAACTTAAAATAACAAACAGCTTATCACGATCATCACGGAATTTCGACCCATCATCTATATATCTTTTATTTTACTAGAGATAAATTCTTCAACTGATCTCTTTTGAAAGTCAAGTACATATAGAATTATACTAAGTCAATATCTCAATAGTTTGATAACGATCTGATCATTTATTGAAGATTTACAGATTTTTGAAAAATTGGAACGGCCACCATTTTGTATTTTCTTTACCAATTTTATTGAAAAAATAACTATACTAGTTCAGTATTTATACGAAGTTTGGTAACGATCGGGCAATTTAGTGCAAAATTAGAAATTTTTGAAATATTTAAATAGCCACCATTTTTGAACTTGTGGACTGATTCACTTAAAAAGATAATGACATATGGAACTACATTAATATAATATTCCTGTAAAGGTTCATCGTGATTGGACAATGTGATACAAAATTAAAAATTTTTCAAAATTATGAATCCACGCCGTTTTGAAATTTCTCTACCAATTAGACTGGCTAACGAACTCATCCGTGATATTCATACGATGAATTTATCTGTCAAATTTCATAAGAATCGGATAATTTAATGAAGAGTTATCGTGCCGGCAACAAAACGGCCATATATGTATATATGTATAGGGTGTCACATCAAGCACCTTTTTATAATACTACAATAATCTACAAAAAGTTTATCCTATCCTATAAAGTTGATGGTCAGGAAATATATCGAAATTTGAAGCCCCTTTTCCGCGATTCTGATTGGTTCCCCCTGTTTCGACTTTGGACCTACTTCATGTCTGTTAGATCTAACAGCTGTTCATTGTTCATTGCTTTTCATTATATCGAGCATACTTTTGATTGATCGATATAATGCATTTTTGTTTCTTGCAATGGCAACGGTTTCTTTTATTTATAATAAACAGTCCTGCAATTTTCTTGAGACAAAAACAAACAGTTTCAAGAGTTCAAGCAATCAACAACTCACATCAAGAGGAAGTACAATGACTCAATTTTCCAGCAATGAAGCCATTGAGCAAATTGAATTCAATGATGAAACGATGTAAGTGGTATTAAACTTTAATATAACTAATTAAAGTGAGATTAACTTTAGTATAATATAACTAATCTATTTTAATTTTTCAGTGAAGTTATTGCTTATGTTGATTCTGTTGAGAGACCGAAGATCGTTGGCAAATCAAAGAAATGGAACCTCTTTAAGTTCACTTTAAATAACAATGCTGGATGTCGTATTCCTTGTGTCGTCTGGGAGGACAATATTGAACGAGTTTCTAAGATCGTAAAGATTAATCACGTAAGTTTTTATTGTATTTATGAACTGAAACTTGATCTTTTAAAAGAAAATTTATTAAATTGTTTTAAATTCTTCTTTAGATTCTTCATATTGATCGTGCTGTGTCAAAGAAGTGTACTTTCGTGAACTCAAGAAGCCCAACGACCACTTCTTTTGAATTGGTGATTTCCAATCAAACGGAAATTATCGATATGGGAATTTTTGAAGAACACATCAATGTTCCTGAGGCAGAAGCTGTTTCGTGGGCAGCTTTATCCAACAAGGAGAATTGCCTTATAAGTGAGTCGAAATAATATTTGATAAATTTAAAAGAAATAATAA
>JABSMT010051175.1:0-13375 GCA_018902335.1 Eumacrocentrus americanus
TCGAAAACTTTGAGAGATACGAAAAAATCTTATTTAACCTTTTTTGTAGGGAATTGAATTCTCTACAAAAAAGGTCCTTTGCATTTCTGTCGTATTTCCCATAGTTTTCGAGATATCATCAATTTTGTAAAACATTTTAATGAAAAAGTTATCTCGACTTATCTTCTTTTACCCGCTTCACCACAGAATTATCATTACATGCCATCTTACAATTTCTTAAAAAAACTACATATCAATAATAATAAAGGCGCGAAGGTGTCTTCCAACATTTAAAAGCCATTTTCCAAGCGACAAAAGATCAAATCAATGTGTATGAAGCATTTATCACAGTTTTTAGGAAACTAATATTACTAATAAAATTGTTAATTCTCTAGACAATGTTCAATGTCATTTTGCTCAACTTATACATAACTATTAACTTCATTTAGTCGATTGAACTTGGGTAGATTATTTTCTGTAACGTCTCGCACCATTGTCGAGACGAGCTTTGATAAATCATACTGATGAGACCATCCCCAGTCGTTGCGAGCTTCTGAATCATCAAAAACTTGAGGCCAAGATTCAGCTGGACATAAACGAAAACATTAAAACATTTGTAATCATCCCTCTGCTTCACGAAGAAAAAAAATGTATATATACCAATTAATTGTCGAGTGTCGGGCTTGTACGAGATCTCTAGATCAGGAACGTGCTTCTGAAGCTCAACGAAGAGCTCTTCAGGCGTGAAGCTCATAGCAGTAACATTATAGATCCTTCTTCTCAGCAATTCGTTAGGAGTAATCAAAAATTGGAAAAGCGAATTCAGACAGTCCTCGATGTACATCATAGGCAGTCTTGTATAGGGCTCGAGGTAGCACTCGTATTTCTTGTTCATCAGACCCTCATAAAAGACTGCCACAGCATAATCTAAGAAAAAAAAGTAGAGAAGACACTTCATGGATTGTGGAACAAATAAGACGACAATGTTACGCTTGCTAGTTCTCAAATTTCCACGAGATCGATCATCCCATTATGCAATTGCTTCAACTACAAGCGTATAGCTGTACATCGTGCTCCAGTTGTTTAAACTGACATCAAAAAAATTCGATTCTTTAAAATTTGAGAACTAAATCCTGACGATAAAATGACTAAATCTGTAAATTAAACAGTAAAACGAGATAAGTCGATAATTCATCACGAATTGAAAAAATTTATATTTTTTCAAATATCTCAAAAACTATGAGAGATACGTTAAAATTGCAAGAGATCTTTTTTGTAGAATATTAAATTCTCGACAAAAAAGGTCTCATGCATTTTTGTCGGATTTCGCATAGTTCTCGAACTATAATCAATTTTGTCTTAAAACAAATTCTTTTTCTCAACAAAATCGTTTATCAAGATTTTTCAAGATATCTCATAAACTACACGAGATACGATAAAATTGCATAGAACCTTTTTTTTAGAAAATTGAATTCTCTACAAAAAAGATCTCATACGATTTTGCTCTATTTCTCATAATTTTCGAGATATAAAGAATTTTCTAAAAAATTTCAATGAAATTACTTTTTTCATCGACTTCATCTCCTTTTACCGCTGAACAATAGAAATATTGCTTGAACAAACCTGTGATACCTCCACCAGGAGGATCGCTGCTAATGACACCAGGAAATCTCAGACAGCGAAAGTCCAGGCCAAACCTATGATGATAATACTCGCCCAAGAGTTCAGCATGGACCTTACTAACACCATAGATAGTTTTTGGCCTTTGAATGGTGACGTTGGGCGTTGGATTTCGTGGAGATTCAGGGCCAAAGGCTCCAATGGTCGATGGCACGAAAATCTTCAGATTATACTGCTTGGCCAGCTCCATAACGTTGTGCATTCCTGCATGATTTAATTGAACATACATCAGAGTCTAATTATCCTCGAATTTTCATGAAAGCAAGGAAAATAAAAAGAAATAATGTAATGAGAGTCCACAGTGTTCGTCACACCTGTACACTCCAACGCGCTTGAAATTGTCCCTGTGTAGATTATACTTTCACCGTGACTTTCTAAGAGCCACACATGACAACGAGAAATTCAAAATAGTTATGCCAACAATCAAGTCTATATATTTGTCAAAGAGATCTTTGTTTCGTTGATTCACACAGAGATGTTCAGTGATGATCTGATACTGTTTCTTCTCTTTTACTGCTTGGTCTGAGTGATATGTACCTTCAATATTAACGCGCACAGCCAGAGGGACATTCTGTTCGCCCACTGCGCTCAGCAGAGCGCTGAAGTGGATCAGCCAATCGATTTGATAATTAACAACGATTTTCTGGAGGCCTTTGAAGTCTAGAATGTCAGCGAAGATGAAAGGACCATTGGCTAGACATTCTTCATTTGGTTTGATAATGTCTGACAGGATGACATTGTCCTTGCCATAATTCTTGCGAAGAAGCTTGGCACATTCCGTGCCCAATTGTCCTAGTCCACCTGCAATGAGAATTATTTATTTCAGTCCATGAATCCTAATACTATATACAATTAATATCAAGCAAGCTCACCTGTGATGAGGATCCTTGGAGGCTTCTCTGAGGGCGAGCGCTTCCTTCGAACGTCCTGGACATTCTCCTGAAGACATACTGCACCAGTCCTCACTCCTCTAGACAGAGTCCTGAAGACACTAGGTCCAAGACGAAGAATCCTTCTGCCCAACATTTTCTTCCTTTCAATTCTCTAGATGATAGAAAAAAAATCTGGCTGCTCTGCCACGTTTACAATAACGTTGATGTCTCGTCTGGAAAGATACGAGGCTGTCTGACTGTTCTACTGGACCATCAGGATTATGTGCTCACAGTTGCACAGTCCATAAAATACTGAAGGAGGCCCGACCAATAATCGTGGTGTAATAGCGATTTGGAGAACCAGTTCCGAGGCATACAGAATAGACTGGTGAGAGGCGCACATTCATATAGTCAACATTAATTTCCATTTATAAAAAAAAAAGAATAATGATAATCTATGAATAAAAAATCATATGCATAAGTGGCATATTGAGTGGCATATTGAAAGGAATCATATGCATAAGTGGCATATTGAAAATGGATTACTATGAATAATTCGTTACTTAATGCATTACTATGAATAATTCGTTTGCATAGAGATTTTTACTTTTCCTGTAGTTTGGAAGAAAAATTATTTCCACCAGGGCAGGCAAAGTGATTTTCCTAGGGTTCGCCTTCGACGTCATGATTCTGAAGGCCAGAGATACCGGTTATCGAAGAAGAAAGAGCAGGCTCGACTGGACTACACCGGAGGCTCGTTCGCCAGTCATTAAAGTGAAAGAAATCCATCTAAATCCTACACCCAACGACTTTCATGAGATCATATGACAATCAGCAGAGATTTACGCTATTTCAGATTGCAGAACATCAGCTCCAAGGCATCTAGGCTGGAACGTGTCTGCTGCTAGGTGACAATCCATCAGTTAACGTCAAGATTAATTGATTGACTATTAATGAAGATATCCAACTGAAGTCATCAAGATTGATGAGAAGAAATGAATAGCCTCCGAGGTATTTTAACGAGCGACAATTTTCGCACCTGCAATCTGCAGAGAAAGGGAAGCTATCCCTGGAAGCGTGTCTCTTCACGCTGTCTGGATACGCACACTTCGCAATATTCTCTCTTTTTTCTTTCTTCTCCCCCGCCTGTGTTTCACCTCGATGCAAGGACTCCTCTCTGTCCATGGGGGACTCCCCCAGCCGTGTCTTCTTTCTTCTTTCCCCATCAGGTGCGTCCATGCCGCTCTGGACACTTCTTCCAGTGTACTTAGTGCGTGTCCATAACGAGGAGCAGGCTGAAGACACAACAAACATTGTTCTCTCAGTGAACATTGAACGTTCAACGTGACACGTTGTGATATATTTCTTCTTCGTCGTCATCTACTGTTGTTGATCTCTTGCAACTTGGAAACTGCGACGAATAGTGTGATATAAACTTCCTTGAAGCTTGTGTTTCTATTTTTTCTTGCCACTGAAAGAGGTAAACAGTCAGCTTGATCATAAGTATTCATGAAGAATGACGAATGATCATTAATAAACAAGATTTTTTGTTTGTTCTATATGAATATTTGTTGATTCAATAAGCTTTAATTCTAAGTATTGTTATTGTCTTTAAATGCTATAATTGGATCTTCAATTACCTTCATCATCATCATGATGCATCTCCAGCATCTCATAATGCCAATTGTATTCTCTGTTAATTGCTGGTGTGATGCCCTCAATGTCGAAATCCAGGGGTTGGACCTGATGGTCTCTTCTTCTGTCTGAGAGGTACTCGACCTTAATGCACCGTTGCATAACGCGGAGAGACGATCGGAATCAGGAGTTGAGGAAAAATATGCAGGAAGTCCGAATCACTTTCACTCTACTTGAAACGAAGCGAGCCTCTTCCTTTTCACTTTCATGGACTTTTTGTCCTTTCTTCCTCGACGTTATCAGCATCACTATTATGACTTTAGACCAATTCAGTAGCGAAGCGGTAAAAGAAGATAAGTCGAGATAACTTTTTCTCTAAAATATTTTACAAAATTGATTATATCTAGAAAACTATAGGAGATACGACAAAAAATTAAGAGACCTTTTTTGTAGAAAATTTAATTCCCTACAAAAAAGGTTCTATAAGATTTTATCGTATCTCTCAAGGTTTTTGAAATATCCGTGAAAATGAAAGTGACGAAAAATCTTCATAATTTTTCAGTTATGTTCTTTTACCGCTTCACTACTGAATTGATTAAGTCACAATCAAAATTAATTCCCAATGATCATCGAATCTTGATCTTCACAATTTTTTAATTCGAAAGACAATGTTTCCTGCCAAATAAATCCAACTGATTCCTTTTTCAACAGAGGAAATATTTTGTAATAAGAGCTTATATGCTTCTTAATTCTATCTAGATTGTTCTGAAGTCTTTCAAGTGTCCTCATTTACGTAAGATCCTCTGTGATTATGTGTAACGCCCATAATAACGCCCAAAGTGCGACAAAAATCAGGCACTACTCGGTCCCCACTAAAGCTAGGACATAATTATTAACGGCGAATGATTGTCCTAGCGGTCTTTGGCTCTGCTTACGGTACGGGGATCAATTTTTCCCGTCTGCAACCGTGACGTCTACGTGTTAACCATGGTCTACCGTGACGCTGTTGGACATTTGTTCACTCCTCTCTCCTCATTCAACGTCCTCAGCATGCTATTTGTGATGACACTTGCAATCAGCAGGGAGACACGTGTGCAAGAGACACCATACATCTATTATCTCCATTTAGTACAGGATAAAATCTGGATTAGGCAAAAGCCCCTCTTAAAAGTTGTCTTTATCTTCTTGTGAAACATCCTTTCCCCAAGCAAAATTGCTAAGTCTCCTTGATGCTGATGATATCTCACCGTTTAGTCCTCGTTATCTTCACATCTCACTCAACAATGCGTATAATCCTCCTCAATGTCTTAATCTTCTTCATCAACATCGTCAGGATTAGCTGGACATCATTCTTGAGGACCAGAAAATGATGAATAAGTGACTGGTGAAAGGAGTCCAAATGCGTGATGGGTAAGCCACCAGAAGGTGGAGGAGGCTTGTGCCTCATTTGGCTGCTAATCTTCATTCTACGGTTTGCTGGAGCCCAAGATGACTATGGATGTCCTGCTCAGGACAAGATTTCACCCTGTAGATGCTCTACAAGAGACATGGAGTTTCAAATATGGTAAATTAGTTTGTTTTATCGATTTTATTGGAAGTTTAACTTGAATTTAAATTGAATAAACGATTAAAATAGGTGTAGTCACAGTGAATTACCTAAAGTCCTGGAAGGTCTCAAGGCTGTGAGTCGTTATGTAAGTCATCCGGTTGATGAGCTCATCCTGGAGAACAACAATCTGCCCAGTCTTCCAGGGAAAGTCTTCACGAGTCTTCGAGTGTTGCGCCTGATGCTGAGGAACAATCGCTTGGAAAGAGTGTCATCAGGCTGGCTGGAGGGTCTCCATGACTCTTTGCTAGAGTTGTTCCTTGTTGAGCCTGATCTCCGATCGCTTCCCATTGATAGCCTGGACAATCTCCAGGGCCTGGAGGCCATCACGCTGCAAAGCAAATCGATGAAGAGACTGCCAAGGTTCTCAGGCCTGTCGAAGCTTCGTTACTTACAAGTCAACTCGCCGACTCTGGTCGAGTTGTCTCCAATGAATTTCAGAGATCTTCCCAATCTGGAGCAGCTACACATCTTCGGAAGTCCCCGGCTCGTACGACTGGAAGCTGGACTCTTTCGAAGTCTTCCAAAGCTGTCTTTGATGAACATAACAAGCTCTGGAGTGACTTGGATTCATCCACGAGCTTTCGTGGATCTCCCTGAGCTACGAGAGATATGTCTGCAGGATAATCTCATCCCAGATGCTTCAATAGTGGGTCGAGCAGTGGTAGATCTTCAAGCGCTAGCTGTGCTTCGATTAGACGGCAATCGAATCAGTCGTCTTCAAGACGAAGCCTTCGTGGATCTTCCTTCCTTGAGCAGGCTGTATCTCTCGAGGAATCTTATCACAGAGATTCATCCTGGAGCCTTCCAGATGTTGCCAATGCTGCGTGTACTCGAGCTAAATCACAATCTCGTCAATAGAATTCATCCGGAATTTTTTATTCAAAGGACAGGAAGTGCTCTGGAGGAATTATGGATCATAGATAATCATCTGAATCATGTGAATGAGCTTCGCGCTATCCTGGAGGCTCTGCCAAGGCTCAAGCTACTCGATGCTTCCTTTAATCACCTAGAAGAAATACCATTCGGTGCTTTAAGAGGACATCCAACCCTTGAGCGACTTCATCTCGATCACAATCGACTGACTTTCCTTCAAAGAGAGACCTTCTCAGCCATGCCTGCACTCAGAGAGCTCAGGCTCAAGAACAACTCCCTGACGAACCTCCTCGAAGCACCTTTCTGGAACCTGCCTGGCTTGAAGGTGATGTGAATTAAAAATAGTGACAGTCTTTTTCGTTTCATCAAGATATCCAACATACCATGACGCTTATTTTTCCAGGGGCTTGACTTGTCGGGAAATTACTTCCGCCACGTGGAGCCAATACTTCTAGCGAACTTACCGAACCTCAGACGATTGGATTTAAGTGGCAATGGCATTGCTTTGGTCGAGCCTGAATCATTCATGGATACTCCTGCCCTGGAGCATCTCAATTTCTCTGGCAATGCCATTTCAATTATTCATCCATTGACTATGCGACACTTAACGGGACTCTACGAACTCGATGTCGGTTGGAATAGACTTCTAGAAGTGGTTCCAGGTCTTCCAAAGAACATTGAGCATCTACATTTGCCGATGAATCGTATTGTCTCACTGCCAACATTGGAGACCCAAGATTTAGCACTTCCAGCTTTGAGATCGTTAGACCTGAGTGCCAATGGCATAGAGAGGATTCCTCCAGGCACTCTGAACGAACTGCGAAGTCTGAGGAAATTAAATCTGGGCTATAATTCTCTACGACTACTCGACGATGGAACGTTTGATGGTCTTGTGAGACTAGAGCAATTGGATTTGAAGTACAATCGAATTATGTCTCTTCATGGTCGAAGTCTCAAGCCTCTGAGGTCACTCATGGACCTGAATTTGAGAGGCAACAGGCTCGAGGTCGTGAGATCGGATATTTTTGCTGAGAATGTTCAACTACAGAGGCTGGACTTGGCGAGGAACAATTTAGCCCAGATTCCTCATTCTACATTTTCCAATACCAGGTATGTGTTCTTATATTTTTCGTCATGGAATATAGATACAAGCAATCATGAGTTTTATGAGTATATCAACCATTATTTTTATATTTATGTCTGTGGAAAAATACTTTCATTAAAGGGGAAAGAGACAATTTAAATTGTGCAATCGACAAATTGGCGTGAGTTAGAAAGTTGAATAGGATAATGAGTGAGACATGGTCTCTGACTTTGTTTGACATGAAGAATTTTAACTAACATATTAAACACCAGACTCCGCTATATAATAATCATTTACATGACTTTACTTGGACTTTGAAATGCTGGTTTATTTTTCGTTTTCAATGTCGTTTGTGGACTAAATGCTTGAGAGTCTACATACTCATTGAAATCATTCTAAGCGTGAAAACACACATGACCACAGAGACCTGAGGGAACTTTATGCATCGCACAACACCCTGACCGAGTTGCCTGGATCGCTGCACGGTCTGGCTTCTCTCGAGATCCTCGACTTGAGCTTCAATAAGCTAAACATCCTATCGCCAGAGACTCTGAGCAGCTTGACATCATTGCTTGAACTCAAACTGGTGAGGAATAAGATTAAGGAGCTGAGAGAAGGTGCTTTTAATCGACTGCCACGACTGAATTTCATTGATCTTGAGAACAATGATCTCCGGGTGATTGAGAGAAATGCAATAAGAAATCTTCCTGAGCTTCAAGCGATTCGTTTGGGCAAAAATCGTATTCAGGTATAGATGATATAAAGTTGATAGGAAATAATTCAGACTATTTAATTCATGATTCTTTAAATATTTCCAGACAATTCCAACTGGTGCATTCACAGATCTTCCTCTCTTACAAACTGCAGAGCTCCAGGAAAATCGAATTCAAGAGATTGCTACCAATGCTTTCATCAATGTCCCACACATGCTCTTGCTCAACTTGAGCTACAATCTTCTCCCAAGCTTGGAGCATGCTGGCCTGATGAATTTACGATCGCTTGAGGTCCTTGATGTGAGCAATAATCGCTTGACCAGGGTATCTAGTGATACCCTTGCTGCGATGGAGTGGCTAGTAGAGCTGAAGGTGAGCAATATGGCTTGAGACACTTTCTCGTGGAGAGTGAAACTTCCCCATTACCCCGGAAAAACCTCGTAATCTCCTCGTTATGCTAGGGGGGACATCAAGCAATTATTTCGACGCGCGTTGTTAATTATGGAAATTCCTCTATTGCATTCGCAGAATCCAGTCTTAAACATTCTGCATGAAATTATAAAAACAATAAGGGTATTCTTTCTTGTACGATAAATATTGATATATGTATATTTATTATCCACCATAAAAAATAGATGGACAACAATCGTATCTGTGGCATCCAAGGCTCGCCTTTCGACAATATGCCAAGGCTCAGAGTGCTCAGCATGAGAAGTAACAGGATGTCCTCTGTGCCTGAGAATGCATTTAAGAGGCTGAGGTCTAATATTGCTGTCCTGGACATTGATGGTAATCCTCTGTCTTGCTCGTGTGGCATGATTTGGCTGAGGGGATGGCTTCAACAGTCGTCTTCAGAGGGACCCAGATGTGCTGATGGTTCACTCTTCAGAGACATGAGACTCTCCAAGCAGGATTGTCTGCAGAAGAAGCAACAGGAGCCTGTTCATCCTGGCTGCGAAGCTGAGATGATTGATCAATCTTTGATGTCTCCCTCTTGTAAGCCATAAATTATTCATAGGCATTAAAACATAATGAATAATTCAAACGAAACAATGAGATTACATCACTGCGATTGATTTCTTTTATAGATTACAACGAAGGCAAGCCTCCACCAGCTTGGATGAACGTGCAGAGTCCCTCGAAGCTGTCCCAAGATCCTGATTACTATATGTACGATGATTATCCTGACTATCAGTTCAGTAATGCAACAGATGAATCGCATAAAGACCTCAGCCAGCCTACGAATCTTCCTCCGACTGGTGTAACGTCTCAAATACACACTGGGCCTGTGAAATTTTTGAAACCTTCAACGACAACAGCGTCTCCAACTTCGAATCTTCCTCACAAGAAGAAGAATCCCTCGATACCACCGTCCCCTGGCAGTTCTGGGTTCACCTTCTTTGGTGTTCCATTGCCAAATCTGAATTTCAACCTCTGGGGCAACTCTAGGAAGAAATCGCAGCGCAGAGACGATCCTAGTGGAAGACCTGGGAGAAGTAGATACAGAACTTATCCTCTATCTGAGCCAGCAATTCAAACTGGAGGCTTTGTACCCTTGCCAGAGCCCCAGGGGGGCTTCTCTCCTATCGTCGATCCACGAATAATGTACGAACGAAAAGCAAGGAATGAAACTATGAAAAGCACAAACAGAACTGGGACGATTACCAGAGTGTATCAGGCGACAAGGAGGAAGACTAATGAGAAGAATAGTACTGATGAGGGAGCTAAGAAGAGGCATAAAGAAGGCGAAGAGCTCAAGACTGTGAGAACTGATACATCAGCTTTGTCCAGTGCTACAGAAATTCGTAGGGTACCTTCGGATATTACTGTAAAAATTGGGAACTCTGCCTCTGAGAATGTTTCAATGATTAATGATAATACGTCAATCAGTGAAGGAAATTCCTCGACGACAGAGATTTATGGAGGCGAAAAGCTCGATGTAGACTCTGAAGAGACTGTTCTTCTCGAGGGAAAGATCGCCAGTAAAATAGTCTGGACGACTCCAGGATCAACGTCTAATGTAGAGAATTTAACAATAGCTTCTTCGACTGAGGGAGGATATCAAGCTAGGCAGAAGAATACATTTTGGGACGCTGAAGAAGACCATGCGTCGCTTGCTAAACCCTCTGGAACGTCACCGATGTCTATTGAAACGTCTAATGAGCCAGTAATATTTGTTACTACTGTAAATTCCTCTACAGATTTGTCTTCAGAACTGTCCGAAGTGAATCTAAAGGAACGAATTTCTTCGTCTCAGACTTCTCGAGCTCTTGAAGCATCAGCTCTGTCTGCTCTGCTGATTCCTGGAGGTCAAGTTCCTGCTTCGATTCCAATGGTGATCACTCGTCCTTCTGGACGATCTACCATTGAAAAAGTACCTTCGCCACGTTTGTCGATCAATGGCAGTCATGCTGACAAAGTCAATCTCACTGCAAACGAAACGATTGAATTAGATTCACATAATCTAGAAATAATTGAAACATCGTCAATGGAAAATGTTAGAGTTCACAATGAAGATGATCCCTTTAATTGGTACTTTCAGAACTACAATGAAAGTAATTTAGAGCCTTACGTTGGAGTAGTTTACAGTGGACAGGGAGCAATATGTGTACCTTATCTTTGGATTGTACTGATATTCCAAATATACTTGATTGTATGACTGGAGATGCCAAAGTCTATTGAAGAATCTAGTTTGTAAGATTAATAAATAAAAAATTCATCGAGCGAATACAGACGAGTGGTAGTTGTTTATTGTATTAATTAATGCAGTTCATTCTCACAGAGAGTAATTATTAGAAAAAAATAATGCCTAGAATTGTTAGACTTTTTCCAGCAAATAGAAAAATCCACTTTGAAGGCCGGAAGGTGAATTAAAAAAATGTGTAATGTTTTTTTCTTTTCAATATGCACAGCAATGTGCAATTGAATTAGGTAAGAGACTTCAATCGGTTGTTGTCCAAACTTCATCGAAGACTAATCGCTCTCGAAGATCAATTCTTCTGTACAGAAGTGACGTTTTTTTTCCTACTATCATCAGATTTACATAACAAACGTGATAACATTAGCTCTTAACGTTTTCTTTGCCTTTCTCTGTAGCGTCGATAGCACGATGGGTCTCCGATTTTTTTTTGACTTATCGTCAATCTATCACTTTACTTTAGATTTTTCCTTCTCGTCTTTCTTCTCCTCTTCCTTCTTCTCCTCCTTCTTCGTGTCTGTCTTCTTGTCTGTCTCTTTCTTCTCAGCATCACGATTAGTCAGCTTGTTATTTATGAGATTGTGCAGAGCAATGATCGACCTAACGAGAGCTGCCAAATAGACAACCAACATCTGATCGTTTGTTTTTACGTATAAAGAGTCGACGAAAGTATTTTGGGTCATGTCTGGCAGTAAATTAAAAATGTCCTGAAGCTGATAGACGATTTGATGATTGATAGGAAGCTTTCCACTGCCAACCTGAACGTCAAAATACAAATTAAATTATTGTTACTATTTAAAAACAAGTTGTTTCTAATTTGAATTAAATTACCTGGACTAAATAATCCCTGATCTCTCTGATCTGCGCATGAATTCCTTTCAATCCAAGCAATTGATTTGTGATTCTCTGACTGAGAGTGCCAACTGTTGTATCTTTGATATCTCTAAGTAAATGCTCTACTCCAACTTCTTCAGCTTCCTCAGCTCCAATTTCACTTGGAATATGCTCAAAGGTCTTTGAAGTAGGTGATCCATCCTGTTAGAAATAATAATCCATTCATTTATATTCATTTTACGGTGTGTATTCAAGATTTAAAAGAAACTTACATCGTGGACTTCTTCAACAACTCGATATGCCTCTGTAGGAAGACCAAGATCTTTTGGTTTGGCATCGATTATCACCAAGACAGAGTTTGGACTGTATCTCCTAATTAGTTCATTTATTGCTACATCATTCTGATGGAGTTTAGGACCTGTGTGATACCAGCCAACGACCTTTTCTCTAGCTATAAATATAACAAACAATTATTAAACTTCAATAACTTCATTAAAATCTTTTACAAAATTGATTATATCTCGAAAACTATGCGAGATACGGCAAAAATACAAGAGACCTTCTTTGTAGAGAATTCGATTCCCTTCAAAAAATATTCAATAACATTTTATCGTATCTCTTAAAATTTTCGAGATATTTGTAAAAATAAAAATGTCTAAAATATTTCATAATTTTTGAATTATCTCCTTTTACCGCTTCACTACTGAATTCTTACCATTGACTTTCTTGAACATTCCAAACATGTTCTCGAGGTAGTCATGATCGAGGAACCATACAGATTTATCCTTGTCATCTTCATCAAAAGGAACTAGAAGCATACATCAACATTGTCGTGATTGAGGTTAGGTTTCAAGCTTTTAAATACAATAAAATCGATAAAATGTGTTTTATGGTTATTAAACTTGTATTGAGCCATAATTAAATGGAAAAAAGGGGGAAAGGGACAATATAATTCAGTGAAAGTCGAGAACCTAACCTGCAAAACTGTTTGATACATCCAAGACTCCCTTGGCTCGCCAACATCCCAATAAAACACCAACGACGCGTTTTTGGTTACCAATTTTTCCCATACGAGTGAAATGGTCCACAACGCTCAAAAGGACCAGTGGATGGACCACAACTTTCGTCGTTACAACCTCTTGACTCGGCATTTTTGATAAAATTTCAGTCTCCCTGTTCGTTTTCGCAAGCTCTCAGCGAAAGATTGAAGACAACAGCAAAGCAGCCAACTTTCCAATGATTTGTAACAGTGAGATTGGTAGCATTGGCTGAGGATAATGCTACTATTGGCTGGATTTTATCTGCAGCTGCTAGCGCGCCAATTTTAAATAAATTCTGGTAAAAGGAGATAGTAAAAAAAATAATCAGAAATTCTCGACATTTTTGTTTTTCAAAAAT
>JABSMT010051186.1:0-13369 GCA_018902335.1 Eumacrocentrus americanus
AAATAAATTCTGTCGTTAAGCAGTAAAAGAAGATAAGTAAAAAATTATGGGAAATGTTGGACATTTTCATTTTTACAAATATCTCGAAAACATTGAGAAATACGATAAAATGTTATTGAACATTTTTTGTAGGAAATTAAATTCTCTATAAAAAAGGTCCTATGCATTTTTCTCGTATCTTGCATAGTTCTATTAATTAATTTTGTAATTGTTTTATATTTTTTTCGTTGCAGATTTGTGGAGGAAAGAACTGGTGGAAATACGTCCAATGCTGTTGAGCCACGACCGCATGAGAGTTCGTCTGCATTTGTACTCGGATAAGGCTCGAGAGGGTGCAGTTTCTGCTCTTAAACAAAATTTCAGTTGCGCTGACGTAGGCTCGGGTGACTCGACGATACACGGTATAAGTGGATCCTTTAGGAAATTAGAAGTTGATTGATTCCCTTCGTCCAGAGCATGTTGATATAGTCCAAATTCTCGATAATTGTTTGATAAGATGCTTCACAATGTCTTCTTGCCTGAGGTAGTAATCCAACCAGAGATGATCGACCGAATTTGCTGTCTTGCTTTTTTCAGCTCGTCGAGGTCTGTAGGAAGGTCCTGATAGAGATCTTCCACGTGCGAGGATCCTGTTGAAATATATGAACAATAATTTCTTTTGTTGCGAAGAAAAATGAATTTACAGGAAAATAATGTTCTTGATTGTGTAGAAGGGTCATAAAGTATTTTATTTTATTAATACCGTTGATAAGAATGGCTGGAGAGTGATTATTGAGATCCTCGAGGACTGAGAGTGCATGCCAAGGATCAATGTCACCATTGACGAAGACAACGTGCTTCACATCAGGCAGAGGTCCACCGTACATGACATTTGTCCTTCTGACACTTTTGTCAAGTAAACGAGCACCGTAACTGAAATTGTCAATTATTATTTTGTAAATTAGATTAGTTATTATATCATTTTTCTTTCTCTTAATTAGCTCTGTAAGATTATCAGAATGTCAATTTAGAAAAGAAAATTTAGTGTTTCTATACTCACTAGGTTCCATACAGATCTGTGCACATTTGAGCGAAAAAATCCAAGGGGAAGAGAGTCCCAAAGGTGGAGTTTAATGTACTGCTTGTTTGATAATAACCGTACTCGGTACACGTTTGATAGACCCACAGTCTCACTGAGTGCAACAAGAGTACAAAAGAAGTGTTTAAATAAAAAAATTTGTATAATAATAATTTGTTATTTAACTTAATATAGCCTGTTACTCATACTTTCATCTATTCCGGAGTCCCAGGAAGTATTTCTGTAGATCTCTAAGAAACTATTGTAACTCCAATCATTGCATTCAGATTGTTTTACGAGTCCTGCAAGACGGTGGAAAGGAGTACCTATTTGGGAATCCATCATTTTATCGCAGAGATTGGCAATCTTTGTCTTCCCAGTCGCATCTACTTTATTGTATTGCACAGTCCCCGCAAATATCTGCATAATAAGCTCACCGTTACTCCATTATTCATGAGTTTGTGATTCATATGACACGTGTGAAAGAACAATACTCACTTCAGCGAGAGAATTCATCAGCCAACCGACTTCGTTGACCACAGAGACGTCTGGAGTAGCGCAGAGACTGTGTAATAAAATGAAGAATACATTAATGTTTACGGCCCCAGTAAAATATAATTAAGGACTTTAACTCACTTGAAGCTCTCCTTCAACTGCTCTAGTCCATTCTTGGTGGAAAGTAAGAGTTCAACAGCATCAAATGCAGCTTTCACATCATTCACACATTGCTTCTTATATCTTCCAAGTGAATTCGCAACGACTTCGTAGTATTCTAGACCATTAACAATCAATATATTGTACATAAACTATCCAATTAAATGGGAAAAAAGTTTGTTAATGAGATAATTCAGTAGTGAAGCGGTAAAAGGAGATAAGTCGAGATAACTTTTTCATTAAAATCCTTGACAAAATGAATTATATCTTGAAAACTATGTGAGATACGACAAAAATGCAAATGGCCTTTTTTGTAGAGAATTCAATTCCCTACAAAAAAGGTTCAATAAGATTTTTTCGTATCTCTCAAAGTTTCCGAGATATTTGTAAAAATGAAACTGTCTAAAAATTTTCATAATTTTTGAGTTATCTTCTTCTAGCGCTTCACTACTGAATTTACCAAAGAAATCCGATTTAGCATGAACTGGTGCACTGCTTGCCAGAGCTCCTTGAATAAGATGTGGATATTTTAATCGAGCCCAAGCTGCCATGTTGCCAGCATAAGATCCACCAAAGACCACAACATCAGTAGCTGATTTCCCTAATTCGCTCTTCTTCGTTTCAATAAAGAAAGCAACGTCTGCTAGGGCTTGATCTACATTCAAGAACTGCATATTCTCCGGCTTAGTATCACTGCAAAGACAATACCAACATTAATTACTAGTTTATCTAACAAGAAAGATTAAAGAAGCTTATTAATGATAAAATAATACCTCACAGGACGACTCTTGCCATAATAGCGATGCTCTGTGTAATACATCATTGCTCCATGACTTCGAGCAACCTCATACATCATTCCAGTCTGGAGAAACCCTGGAGCAATTGTCCATTCGCCTCCGAGCATTATTAAAATTGGTCCTGTACCAGAGAAGAATTCATCATTCTCGTAGTACCTCATCGACCATGTACGATTGTCCAGGACATCGAAGTGATTCAAGGGCTGCTGTATCCATCTCTCTGGAAGCTGAGGACCACCTCGGATCTCTGGAGCTCGTCGACCATCGTAGTGAAAGCCTCTGAAACCGAGTCCATGGACTGTGAGGACGATGGAGAGCAATGAAAAGCAAACGATGAGCTTCAACATTGTGAAATGAATGTACTCGTTGAAGATTTCCTCGTTGGATTTCATAGCTACGATAAGAAATCGCCTAGATTCTTATCAGATTTCTTAAACTATTTTATCGAAAATGTTAACGATAACAGTGGCATATTGTGGCAAATAAATCATTAATAATTCCATTCAATATCTATTTTGCTTGATCTAAATATTAATTATCTTGGGTTGAAGATATTTTGTTCTGTTTATGTTATACAAAAATATTTATTGACTGAATCGCAGTGTTTTTATTTATCATCTTCGGAATCTGTAGTGTCCCAATCGTTGTGATGTTTTATCTTCGATAAATCTGACGATTCATTCTCAGAAATTGACGATGAATCTGATGGATCACTGCTCTTTGATCGATGATGCTTCTTAGACCTTTGAGACTTTATCTTTGGTGATGCTTTTGACTTCGTTTTACATGATCTTTTCGATGACCTATCGCTGAAATCACTTCCATTCTCTTTATCAGTATCAAGATACTTTTTGGAACGATCTTTCGGGTCTTTGTCGCGAGAAGAACGTCGTCTTTTCTTTCGTTTGGGAGTTCTTGATGAGGATTTACGTTTTGCCGATCTAGAACTTCGAGTACTGGATCTCTCTGAGTGGCTAGAGTGTCGTTCTTCTCGTCTGGAATTATCACGATGCTTGGTTCGTTCTTCAGAATGATGTTCCTGGTTCGTTGACTCTGGTTCTGGAGACTCTGACCATCTCCAGTCACGATGACTGCTTCGTGTCGACTCTTCAGATGTTAATTTACTTCTTCTACTGCTTGGAGTGTCCCTTTCGCTATTCTTGGACCATCTTGGAGGACTCTTGATTTCGTATTCATCGCTGGGGTTTCTAAATGTATGCAGGAAATTACATGTACGACCCTTGGGACATTTGGCCATGCCACAGACAGCATTTCGCCACGATTTGAAGTTGGCAAACTCACAATTGAGCTGTCGACCAGCGTACCAACGTCCTTTAAGTCGTCTCCAAGCTCTGGCTGCCTCTCTTTCAGTAGAATATTCAACGTACAAGTTCCCTCGAAGGTGAATCTCACTGTTACAGCAACATTTCAGTGTTTTTATTCGTCCAAAACTCTCTAATTCTGGTGTAATGTCTCGATAAAATTCCCTGAAGTGTTTTCGTGTCTCTGAAGACTCAAATTCCAAGCTTATGTCTGTGTCGTACTCTGCAGAATTCTTTTCTAGAGAGAAATGACTGTAGAAGCCAGGAATAACGATAATTCTGCTCAGAGCATTTCTTCGATGATTTCGTGAGCATGTATCACCGTATCTGCATGCAGCTGTCTTTGAGAAGAAAGGACAAAGCTCCTTTCCTGGCTGACTGTCTGTGACTACTCGCAGTGGCTCTGGAGTTTGTGTTCCTTTGTCGATGTACTCGTCAATTTGCTGCTGGAGATCTTCATGTCGTTTCAATTCTTCTTCTTGTAGACGTTTGAGCTCTTCTCTTTTTTGTCGAAGAGCCTCTTGCTTGGCCTCGAATTCCTTTCGAATTATTTCCTCCTGCTGCAACTGCTCCCGACGTGCCTTTGCCTTACGTTCCTGCAGTTCTTTGAATTCTTTTTGTGCTTTAACCTAAAAAAACAAATATCAATTAAATTAAAAAATGTAAAAGATTGCGTAAAACAATAAAATTATTCATTACCTCAGCTTCAAGCCAGAGTCTCTTTCGTTCTGTATATTCCTCCGCTTCTTTTTCCTCACGTTCCTTCTCCAATTTCTCTTGCTCCACGATCCAATTCAAATATTCCGCGCTTCGCTCCAGTGTCGCCCTCAAACGGTCCTCGTCCGCATCACGCTCTTGAGCGGCTTTTCGTCGTATGCGTCGTCGTCGCTCTTTTTTCGCGATACGTCGCCATTCCTTGTGACTCAACGAATTTCCTTGATTTCTTTCCATTCCCCAATGATTCTGTTACACCTTAGCTCCGCTAAATGCCCGGAAAATTGTCAATCACTTCGATTGTCCGCCGGTCGTTACGATCCGCTGCACGTGCTGCCATCAATCCGCCATTTTGTTATGTATCTTCCATCCAAATTTTTTTTTTCGCTCTAAACGAACAAATTAATAATCCTACAACAATGAATTTATTTTCAGCGTATTCGTAAGACAGGAATTTAATTTATTCGCCAACTTGATCGTCAAAATCCTTCCTATTACTTAATTCCCAGGTATGGCGCTGATGTCCAGCGAGATAATCAAGAACTAAACAGCAATACTGCGAAAGATAAAACAGGTATATGTTTACGTTGTTCAATAACAATTTTTTATTTTCTTTTTATTAGAAATTAACTAGAACAATTGTTTATTTATAGAAGACAATGATTCCATAGGTATTTTGAGGTTATGAACAATAAACAATCGTTTCCATTATTATTATTATTATTACATATTCATTTGCTTGAATCAACAAGTGTGTGCACAACAGGTGTAAAGTCACCTGTATTTTTTCCCTACTGAAGACATCGTCTGTTCTAAAAATAAATTGTATGTCTATAATAAATGATATGACTATGAATTGATAAGAAAAATTAACGCGGTTTTTTCAAACTGCCACGCGTCAATTCTAGAGCGCGAATCATTTGAATTTAATATTTGTATCTGTATGAATGATTTAATTAAACTAAAGTTATTCGGCCTACATTTCAGGTGATTCACGGTCAAGATCATTGCCTTCAGGGGACTACGGAGTCGAGCATTTGTCCCCCTTCCTTCATCCACGTCAGGCATGGACATTGTGTACCGTTATTCCTTGCCATTCGTGTCTTCGTGTGCTCGTCGACGTGCACTGAACCAGTGATCTCTGAGGTAGAACCACGTTAGTTGTTGTCGTCACTTCCAATGCCATTAGCTGATAGTCGCACGATCGTGTCTACGTGTCGTTTGCCGATGACACGCGGGTGACGAAAAAAAAAACGTTTGTATTGAATATAATATAATAGATATACATATATATTTATATAAATCTCTGGGAATTTCAGGCAATCAAGGACACAAAGGATTGAACCTTGAGGACAATAAAGCCTGGAGGAATACAATCTTCAAGTCAAGTTAAGGAAAGCAATGAGAAATCGATTTTTTTTGAATGGGAAATAGCTGAAAAATAATTAAAAGAAAAATGTATGGAGCTTTGTTTATTATAGTACGTGCAATATTTCAAATGATATCAGAAAAAATGCAAAAGTCTGATGGTGATGTTGCTAATAAACAAAAGAAGAAACATAAGAAAAATGATAGAGATAACAACAATGATGCTAATGAAGTAATAGTGCCAAGGAATGATAAGAATAAGACGAAGAAATCGAAAATCTGGGCATATTTCTGGTGGTTCTTCGGTGGAATTTTTGGAGCTCATCATTTCTATCTTGGACGTGATGCCCATGCTTTTATTTGGTTCACCACTCTTGGTGGATACTTTGGAGCTGGATGGTTCAGGGATTTTTTTAAACTCTACACGTATGTCGACGACGCTAACAATGATCCCAAGTACATCGAGTTCTTCAAGCTGCGAGTGAGGCAAAATAAGAAGGTAAAAATTTAAAAAACAAAATGCTGATGAAGGCAATTTTTTGTGTTATGACATTGTGAAATGAAAATTCTTTTTTGTTATGTGTAATATATAATGTAAATTAAACACAATTTCAGCCACCATTCTCAACTGTGAGATTCATTGGGACAGTAATCACAGGATATCTCTGGGGCGAATTACTATGGCTAGCAATACCTCAAGATGAAATTTATAGAATAAACTATCGGCCACTTTTAATTTTTCTACCAGCTGCTGTTGCTTTAGGTAACGTAATTACTATTTTTGTAAGAGCGCCTCTAGGCAATAGCTTTCAAGCTATATGTATGACTAATATATGTCTCTCTTGTGTGTGATAACGTTGACAATAGGACACGTGGCAATGATAACCGCGTACAAGCAGGAAAGAGAGCATATTTTTAGTACACAGGCTATCAAATAACTGGGGAAATTCTAATTAAATCATCTCAGCATGTTTATAAATGATTGTTTTTTTTGTTTAGGAGTATGGGTGGTTGGAAACATTGGAAGAGAACAGGGAACAATATGGGCTCCACTCATTTGTTCCTATGCCATTTATCCAACTTTATATTACATCGGGGATGACAGCACATGGCTGATGGTGATGGTGATCGCGGCAGCCCTTGGATTCGATACCTTCAGCAAGGAATGGAGATTAAAGCCCAAGAAGAAACGTGGTCTCTTTAAACGATGCGTTGTCTTCACTTTGGCAGCTTGTCTGTATCTCGCTCTTTGGAGCAGTTACTTTTACTTCAATGCTGTGATCACTGACAGCGAGGGTGAAGAAATCAAATTGTCGGACTCTGTCAAGCATTTCTTCAGGTCTCCAGTGTGGCTAGACCTCAAAGTAAGCCCCGCACGTAGAAAATAATTTTATCTCCTCATAAATATTAATTTATAATCATTGGTTCTCCTTGTTTGTAGTCGACTCTGTGGACAATTTGGGAGCAAATGAAGCAGCAGGGCTTCTGGGCCACTTGGCAACAACTAGTGGACCTATCTGATCCCCGAGGGGAAATAAATGCATACAGGGTTAGTAGAAAAGATTCTCTTTATATGTATAACATTATAAATATAAGGCTTTATGTATAATATACATATATGTATTTGTTTAAAATTATTTTTCCAGGTCCTGGGACTCACCCAGACAGCTTCACAGAGTGAGGTCACAGCCAAGTGGAGGAGTCTGTCCAAGGAGCACCATCCGGACAAGGTCAAGGGCTCTGAGGAGGAGCGTAAAGCAGCTCAAGAGCGATTTATGGAGATTCAGCAGGCATACGAGATCCTCTCGAGCACGAAGAACAGAAGGCAGAGGAAAAATCGACGAGCTGGATGATGATGAAAAGAATGTTTCCTCTTCAGAGACAAAACAGGCTTCCGTCCGCGCTTGTGCGCACCTCGTTGATTTATTTTACTTTATATAAATCATTTATTTTTTTTGTCTGAACGTAATTTTACGATGAAAAAAAAGGAAGTGTGTATTATTACACACGTATGACGAGAGCATATTTGTAGCAATATAGACAATGTATAAAGAAGGTGAAACCTCCGGTATTTTCAACACTTCCAACGCGATCCAAAAATAATTGATAAATATTTACACGTGAAATACGTCTCTGAGCAATTTCGTTGGGCGGTCGTAAATGTTCCCGGAAACGTTTGGAAGAGCTCACGAAAGCCATGAATGATTTATGATGTGAATAATCTTCACTGGAACATTTTGCTCAACGGTTCTGCGTGCTCGTCCACCAAGCTGAATTTCTCTCCTCCAACACAGTGGTATTATGCAGTCCACAGCAATCAATCATTAGAGATGGCCTTGGTGGACGCTACTTGGCTTTTTTCTTCACTCTTGGTGGCTTTACCATTGCGTTCTCCAATTTTTCTATGGTAATTGTCTCGTTTTTGTCCAATATATCGGAAGATGCAGCCAAAGTCACTCTGAAATGAAGCGAAAAAAATGCTTTTCCAATAAAAAAAGTAATTCAAGCACTAATAAGTATTGTTAGGATCCATTAAGTCTTTAAGACACAATTTTCGGTATATAAAAAAATATATATTTGTCATTAAACGATATTTACCTCAATTGGGGAACGCTTAACGGCCGAATAAGACTCTTCACTGGAGGCATGTCTCCAGGCTTTGGAAGTGCTGGTGTACTGGCACACAGAGCAGCGCTAGTTAATTGTGAAACTAGAGAAAAGCTTTTGTCTGAACTTGTCGTCTTGAAGACTCGTTTTATCTTCGATTTGAAGCCAGACGATGCTACTGGCATTGGAGCTGAAGGAACTGGTATAATCTGTAAGTAAACATTGACATTAAATATCAAATAATAATTTTTGTTACTCCAACGCACTTTGATTCTAGAGCTTTACCTTTCCTTGCAGGACTTTAGTAGCGAGCTCCGGCTCACTTCCCCACCGACAGGCAGTCCTCTCCATCAGTTTATGCCTGGAAAATCGTTCGATCACATCAGCACAAACGTGTCGACCGCAGAATCTTGCCCACAAGTCTGCTCTCAAGCCTCTACCATGGTCCCTGAGCGTTGGATTAGCTCCTAGAACATGAATTATTACCCTCAATAGATTCCTGAACATCGAAGAAACTAAATTTGCTGTGACGAACCTGCGAATAGAAGGACTTTTGCAGACTTCGTTCGACCCTGAAGTGCAGCTTTCATGAGGGGAGTGAAGCCAAGGACATTGCGGGCATCTATTTCAATGCCTGGACTCCTTTGCAGCAGGATATTCAGGCATTCAGCCTGTCCTGAATGTCAAGATGAAAAAAAATGTTAAAACAAATTGAATAGAAGCTTTTTGATAATTAATGAATAGTTAATTCATTACCAGCTTGAGCTGCAAAATGAAGTGGTGTGTTCCCTTCATTATCAGGCAGATTTGGATTTGCCCCAGGAAAGGAAAGCACAATCTCAAGCATCTCAGCAGCTCCATTGCCAGCGATATAGCTTATCGCACTCTGAGAACACATAAATAAACTATTTCATCTCTCGCACTGCGTCATACTCGTGAAGTGTGGCTTCGGGGTAATGTATTAAGCTCCGATGTATTACGTAAATCCAGCAGAAGAGGGTCAACTCTTAATCCTACTCTCACAACTTTGTTTTATGTCTTAGTCACATAAGGTAATCTTCCTGATGATGACTAAGTAATATGCAATCTTTATATATCCTAAGCTTCTGCATATGTAATTGAGAACAATCGTTTCATGTTTCATTTTGTCTTCTGCTACTGTTTCAGAAATGCATTGAGGACACAAGAATAAATGACTCGAGAGCTCGAAAAGTTGACGTCGACTATTATTCTAGAAGAGAGGAACACGTGCTCTCCTCGTGAAAGAGGCATTGTTTTGTCACGAGGAAGATCAGTAGTGTTGCATCGGGGTCAGCGTCATCCTTGTCTTTTGCTGAATCAAAGACACGGTCAAAGTCGACGACATTCCATCGATGTGAATCTACATTTAGTTTAGACTAAATAACATACTATTTATTCAGTATTCAAGATTGTAGGCTTTAATTGACTGTTAATGTTCCAATTTTATTGAGTTTCTATCAGTAAATGTTAAGTATGTTTACGATTATGTTGTATCCACTTTTAGGCTGCCGCAAAACGAGTTTCTGCGGCTAATTTTCCAGACTACGTAATACACAAGTCGTTTTGTGTAGCTATGAAGCCTAAAAATACTTTTAAATGTTACTTCGCCACTCCAGACTCATTGGAATTTTCGCGAATGGCAAGCACTTCCCAATTGATCGCGTGCTAGCTCTCAAGGAATTTGCGTATTGATTATATTGCTATACATATATAGCTTCTGATAGAGGTGAGAATTAATAGGATAGCTCCAATAATGATCGATTTCTCTTTGATTTCTATCAGGAAGAATGAAAGAAGAATAATCTCAATCTCACCCTGCCACTTAAATCGGTGGCATTGACGTCGACCTGATCGAAGCCAGAACGTCGCATCTTGGCGACAACATCAGCAAGAACGAGTTCGTCTGCATCTCGAGCAGCTCTGAGCAAAGCTTGAGTCATAGTTTCCTCTGGGACCTCTGGAGATTTCTTCTTTGATTTCTCAACGTCGTTAATATCTACAAGATAACGTGAAAGACATTCTTTTGTATTTTCATTGATTGATTAGAGATTATTATTTTCATTGGGATTGTCCTCACCTCTTAGAACGCCTTTTCGATACACTCTAGCTTCATGAACTGCTGCCGTCTTCGTGAAAGGCGTTCGCTTCTCCGCGAAGCTCGTGTCTGTGCTAAAAGACACAGATTTCTTCACAGACCCTCGACGACTACTTCTCGAGTCTCTGCGCACGTCTGTGCTCAGTGTCTGGCAGCTTGGAGACTTCCTCAAAGCTGCAACGACACTCTGAACACGACTTGTGCCCACGCTCGTGCTTTTCTTCCTCAATTGCAAAGCAGGTCTCACTTCCTTCTTCTCCTTGGTGAACTTGTCCAGCAAGCCTGATGATCTCTTTAATATCCCATCAGCAGCAGCAGAAGCAACAGTAGTAGTCTTCCCAGGTGGAACCAGACCTGAAGCACATATATGTGTCATGACAAATAAGACTAAGTGGATCAACCAGAGTCGGCCCTGACCCGACTAAATATACTCTCTCTGGCGTCTCTAGAATCACACAGAGATGAGCACAGTCCTTCAAATGCTAGGTAAGAGTCTCAGGAAGACAATTGACCAATAAGAATCTTTCAGATATCATTGACTGGTTACACTTACTCTCTTTTAAATTCGCAGGGACACTAGATGACTTGGAGATGCTGCGAATGATACTTCTGGACCTGGAACTCGACCTTTCACCCTCTTTTCTACGTTCCCATGGATTCTTTTGCTCTCCTCCACCGCTAAAGTCTTCGCCACGACCGTTCACAAGCTGACTATCGCCAGAGGGGCTTCTTCTTCGTGACAAGGACCCCGTGCACTCTTTATAGGGACTCTCACGAATGGCAAAAGAGCCTCTGGACAACTCTCCTCTTGATGCAACAATGCTGTAGTTGGGAAGAACTGAAGATAAATTATTCCTCGATGCTCGTTCACTGGACCTGGACTTCCAGGCGCGCTCTTCAATGATCCGACTGACCTTCTGTGGATCCAACAGACAATTATATTATATGATCAGCTTCTGATGATGATGTTGACAAATAGAATCGTCATACGAGTGTGCGCGAACTCGTGCGTTACACGAATAACGAGAGGCACATAATAAGAGTAGAATAGTACCACCAAGCATAAAGAGACGGAGAAAGACTGCTTACTTGGTCAGTAGTGGGTTCTGATGAGGTGGGGAGACATGTAGCACTACTCGTGGGGATGCCGATGACGCTCTCACGATGCGTCCCGACGCCAGATAGATTCCATCTCCGTCCGGTCGTCGTACCCATCTCCATCAGACGCTGCAAATGATTTTCCAAGGGACAAGCAGACATAGATATATATATAGTCTTCTTCAACGATCTGCTTTATATTCTTCTCATGATATGCAGCGTCACGAATAAGGCAGCTAATGAATAAGATCCGGAGCAAGAGGAGTCTTTTCAAGCACAATCTCTTGTCAGTCTTTGATAAGCATGGTGTATATTGCCATTAGAAAAATGTCTTCACCAAGATGAAGACAGTCTGTGATAATTTCATTGATTTATATTGGAAACGAAGCTCCTGTTGAGATAGAAAAAAATAGGAAATAAGAAAATTAATCAGTAGTGAAGCGGTGAAGGAAGACAACTCAAAAATTATGAAAAAATTTATACACTTCTATTTTTACAAATATCTTAAAAACTTTGAGAGATACGACAAAATCACATTCAACCTTTTTTGTAGCAAATTGAATTCTCTACAAAAAAGGTCTCTTGCATTTTTGTCATATCACGCGTAGTTTTCGAGATATAATCAATTTTGTAAAAGATTTTCATGAAAAAGTTATCTCGACTTATCTTCTTTGACCGCTTCTCTGCAGAAATCTGGTGAACATAATTTTTAAATGGTAGTATTCATATCATGATCTTTTGCACATGCGTGAGAGAGTTATAGTGATGTGCAAAAACTCGTGTCATTTGTAAATTTATCATTTGTAGTAACGAATAGTGAGAGAGCAACTACAGCGAGCAGAGAGTCTATTTTGGGATAATTACATTTTTTATGACGCCTTTCTTTTGAAAACATGGCATACACTTTGTCTGTTGATAATAGTAGTGGAATTCATATGTATGTATGTATATTTCAGGTCGAGTTGGTGTATGTGTACACTTGGATCTTGTCTGACACCCGGAAGCGTTCGTTGATTAGCTTTCGTGCGTGCTCTGGCTCGACGTTGATTGAGCCAGGAGGTTGAAGGAGGGATCGATGTCAATCAAATGCATCGCAAAATCCAGGTCTCAATGCAACTTGAATTCAACAAAAAAATTCCTCTAGAAAGCAATCTGTCTTTGCTATTTTTTTTATTAATTTTATTATCAAAGAAGAACTATATAATACTTCTTTGGAGCTAATACTTATCAACTGTTGTAGCTAAACACATATACATGGACTCGACCCTAAAGCTGACCGAGGGTGTGGACATGAACAGGATCCTCTCAACTGGTCAAGGAACGTCTAACAAGCTTGCTTTCATGCTCAAGATCTTGACAATTCCAAAGCTAAAGACGAGACTGTGTCCAAAGTGAGCATGCAAACGGACGAAAGCATGCAAAATTAGGTAAGAATTCAAGACAACTATGAAGACAGTAGTGAAGCGCTAAAAGAAGATAACTCAAAAACTATGACAAATTTTAGACACTTTCATTATTACAGATATCTCGAAAACTTTGAGAGATACGATGAAATCTTATTAGACCTTTTTTGTAGGAAATTAAATTCTCTACAAAAAAGGTCTCATGCAATTTTACACTATCTCGCATAGTTCTT
>JABSMT010051197.1:0-13368 GCA_018902335.1 Eumacrocentrus americanus
ATATATTGTGAAACATCTTTACATTCAACTGCATGATTATAGGCCATCGCATACCGATTTTCCCAGGGAACATTTATTGTATATACCTGTCTATCAATAAATCTGTCTTCGATTTTACGACACACTGGAGACAAGTATTCCATTCCGATGGACTCTACACAATACTCACCTACAACGTGTGTGCACGTAGGCGAAGACAAGCCGACGACCCACGCCGATTCCACCTACGGACGCGGATAAATCTGTTTTCATTCGAGAGAACCAAGAGCGAAAGGGTGGGACGATGGAGTAACTAAAGGAGACAGAGAGAGAGAGAGGAATTTATATATAAAAGACCAATGAAAAAGCGAATTAAAGGCTCTCTTGAGAGGCCTCGGCACGAGATCGAGCCATGAGAGCGAATAATTACTCCGCTTTAAATAGATGAGAGGCAAGAGAGAGTGGCAATCTAATCCATCGTCTTATCACGAGGGGCAGGAGGACCTGAAAATCGGATCGGCGCCTCTTGCTTGCCACCCTACCAATCAGACTTCGACCTTAACCTCTTGCACCCCGTCCCATTCATCCTTCCTGTCTCTTATTCGCTTCCCGCATCGGGTAGGTATATATCCGTATATATCCGCGTTGCTTCGCTCTTCTCGCACCTACCGACACAACCACCCTCGAGGAGGTCTCGCCACTTTCGGTGATTGCCGCTGAGATTTACAGTGGAGGTCGTAATGTAGTCACTGTCTCTGAGACAGTCCACAACGCGATTTCAAGGAAGCACATAGATAGATTGGTATATGAAGAAGAAGATGTCTTTCTTGTAAGAGACAATTAATTTCCGAAAATCCATGCATCGAGTCAGTTGACTTATTTACAATTATATTTTTGTCATTAAGAGAAGTCAATAATTTATTAGGAATTGAAAAAAATTTTCCATTTTTTTCAAATATTTCGAAAATTATGAGAGATACGATAAAATTGAACGAGATCTTTTTTGTCGAAAATTAAATTCTCTACAAAAAAGGCCTCTTGAGTTTTTGTTGTATCTCCCATAGTTCTCGAACTATAATCAATGTTGTTTTTAACGAACTTTTTTCTCAACAAAATCATTCATCCAGTTTTTTCGATATATCTCGGAAACTACGCGAGATACGATAAAATTGCATTGGACCTTATTTTTAGGAAATTGAATCCTCTATAAAAAATATTCTATGTAATTTTGCTCTATCTTTCATAGTTTCCACGATATAAACAATTTCGTAAAAAATTTAAATAAACTTTACTTTTTTATCGTCGTGTAATTCCACATAAAGGGGACTTTTTTAGTGTGAGGAGGACTTGGATTCTGCTCACCAGTTGCAAAATGAATAAGAGTGTAAGCTCTTTAACTCATCCAGATGCATATATATTCAATGAAATACTCAAAAAGTAATAAATACAGAAATTTACAGTGTGTAAGAATGGCTGATGCGTTCGACTCGAAGTCTTTGACTGAGCTGCTGGAAAAATACTTTGTACTGACCATCCTAGATAGGAAGGGGTCATCGTAGTGTATGAGGGATGTGCAATCGCTGCGCTACGATGAGCTGCACGCAGAGGGCTGCATCTTGCTGTAGAACCCTTTTTATATGCACTTTCGCTTTTCTCCGATAACCGTAGCTAGATGCGATGGCACATGTGGCTGCCAGATGGGCTTCTTCATCTACTGCTAGTCATAAATTTTAGAATAGTGGAAAATTATCGGAGCGTCTTGAGTCCGAACAATCGATTTATCTTCTTCTATCGATTGACCACAGATTTGATCCATTAATATCATCCCTTGTACACATTGTGCGCACGATTGAGGTCCACTCTCTCAGTCAGTTATTAGATAGAGGTAACAGTAGGTATTATAGCCTGTATACACGTAGTCCTCCGGAGATAATATAAGACCGCATGACCACAGCAGAGCAGGCAGTAGGTTCCGGTGCAATCCTCGTGAAATCACCCACCGACGGATTGTTCCTACATAATACAGGAGGCCCAGGATTATTCCAAGCCTGTCCCCATCCACTCTCGTCTAGCTTCCTTCCTGCTCGCCCCAGCTCCCGCGATGCTTCTGATAATATATCCTTTCTCGCCCACCGCGTATATGTATATATCTATATACGAGAAGGAAATATCGAGTGGTTTCGACGCCGTAGGGAAATTACCGTTAAAAGGGAATCTTTAATGGTTGACGTTCAATAAATTCCTCTCCATCGCATCCGTGCTGCAAAATCTCAGTTAAACTCTCCTGGGAATAAGTAAAAGCGTACTATTCCCTTTCTCAATTTTTCCTCTGAGATGAAGATGGAAAATCGAGACATAACACGATTGATATATACAATAATCGTCGATCATTTTTAAAAGATTAAATTCACCAACAATGTGATATGTCTTCCATTAACTTTATTGACCATTAGTATATACATATACCGATAAATATGATTTAAAAAGGACTATGTATACACGAAGGGGTCGTAATTCATTTTATATTGCTCTTCTTTGAATCTCACAATATATAGTCATTTGTCTACTTAACGTGATTATGAGCATGAAAGTGCATTTTAACTCTGACACATTTGTTTCGTGCCGATAAAGTTTCCGACTTCAGCATCAACGGCTCGATTTAATCGACTCGATTGATTCCCTGTACCTTCATTATTTTTTTCCCTTCGTCACGTTCCCTTATAGTACCCTCTGCTTTTACGAACGGGTATATTAGGATCATAGTCATCCAATATATATGCGCCTGCTATGGACGTGATACGATTGACTCTGCATGATTCTCACGATTTACTACTCTGCTCCTTCCATCAATCGTCTTTCTCTCTCGTATGCATTTAATTATTGGGATCGATCCATATAGTGTGCGTGCCTTCAATAATCGCCTGGGCGTGTGTGTGTGTTCACGTTAGACGAGAAGAAAAGTGGCCAAAGGGTCGCTGATTTAGTCGCTTTACATTGATGAAATTTCATGAAATGCATTATGTTAAAGTATGTAAATATTCCTTCATAGATAACGCTGAATACTGATGATTCGTTTGCATAAATAAGCCAATTCTTATATAGTATTGAGCTATAAAAAGAAACCGTGCAGACAAAACGTGAAGTAGTGAAGTAGAAGAAAAGGCCACGAATCATCATCGCACCGTCGAGCACAGTGTGCAATGAGAAAAGCTCCAGCGAAACGAGATAGCTCTTGGATACGACGTTGCGTCGATCGAGAGAGGGGTTATACAGTGATCAACACGAAAATCGCTTGGGCTCGCGTTGATCTCTTCTCCTTTACGAAACGATTCCACTCGAACACACGCTCCATTGCCTGAGTGACGAGGGTGAACGCAACGTCCCTGATGTGACTATCTTATCCCCTGAGCTTTCCTCTTTCTCTCTCTCTTTCGCTCTTCCGGGTGATTAAAAAGCTCGACATTGCTTGATACACCTCTATATCCCCTGGAGATAGCTTCGCCTCCAGCAAACGTATTACGTCCATTTGTAAAATACGCTTCAATACGGTTTTCGTAATTTCCTACCGTTTTTAGCAGTGGTCGAACCCGATACCTTCATAAAAGCCACAGCGCTTCTATATACTGAAAGTGCCAGTCGGTCATTAACTGTAATTGCAACTTTATTTCCGTTGAAGTTGCAATTACCAGTCGCACGAGAGTATAGAGCCCAGAGGCAAACTCTCGTTTAAATACGATCCCGATCAACTTGGAGCTTCCTTCACCTGCAAATTATTTTGAAATACTTTATGCTCTGATAGCCATCGAGGTCGTCGTGGAATTCACAATTACCATCAATTGACATTCTCGGGCGACAATGGTCCCCATGGCCATAACTATGATAGCCTGTCTGATTGTATATGTAAAACTTATTTCTGTGAGAACGAGACGTTATTTAATATACATTCTCATATATCATGAGTGATATCATGACAATTATTTAGCCATCAGCTTTCAACTTGCTGAAATAGATTGATGCGATTTGCGTAACGAAGAAGCCCTCTCTTTCATGAGTGAAGTCGTGTTATTAAAGAGACAACATTTGATACTCGCTTTCTCCAATAATGTCAGAGGCTTTCTACCATCCAGATTAATCAAATTTAGATCGTTGGATAGCCAGACATACATTTAATAATTGCAGCAGAAGCTTCCTCTTATTTGCACTTTCACGCCACTGTCAATGAGACGAGGATGACAAGTTGAAAGACGATGATTTTAACAGACGTAAATAGAACTAGCTAGCTGTGAATTCCATTTCCTAAACATGCTCTCGACACTATATACGTAATAGTGTGTTGACAATTTTAAGTGACGTTGGATTTGATCTTCACAGAGTGATAGTCGATTCCAATATTTACCATCCAAACACTTGTGATATATGGTTCCTATGGAGATCTAAATCCTCGAGATACATCGAGACGACGCAGTTGATTACATGACGGTAATCCACAAGGGGAATCCTGAGACGGCTAGGTTGAATCTCTGGTGGGATGATAGCCCTAGGAACTGAAGTTCGCAAGGTACGCCAGCTTTGGTATCCGATAATTATCGGAGAACTCCTCGTGATGACCGTATAGGAAGGAGGAGCACTTGCTCGGAGGCACCAACGTCTGTTCCCATATGTTCTCTGCTCTCTCCCATGTGTGTGATTTCAGACTTCATCTGATGTTATGACGCATAGCAGGCATCGCAATCTTATAATCTACCTCCGTCTTCTAATATAATTGACAATGAAGCGAAGTATGTCCTTTCATTTCTCTGTCTCTATACCAGATGAATTCAACTTTGTTAAATTAACTTTATGTTGTACTACGAAGAATCTTCAATGTACTCTACTTCAACCAAAAACTTGAAATGAGAGCACTACAGAAATAACAAGTTTCTTCCTACGGTAATTAGTGCAATTTCAAAGAAGCAACGATTTCAACTGGAATAAAATTAGCTCACAGTTGGTCTCTGCATGCTTGCAGACATTTAAGGCCAATGTGAAGGTTGGTAATGATGTGCCAAATGAGGTCCCACTTGCTCGACTTCCCGCTGTGTACCGCAACAAGACCGAAGTAATCTTGCCGAGTGCTTTGTTCAATCAGTGAATTTTTTTTCACTGGCTTATTCTCTGGCTTTTTCTTTTTTTTTGCAAACAATGGCCTGACACAAGATGGCCGAAAGCGTGCAACCTTGCGGTTTTTCTAGTACATCCTCTGACAGCCGTTTTACCAGCTATTGTGAAGTGAAATAAAAGAAACAAATTTAAAATAACTAGAGTAGGAACATATATAGTTCGTTATAGACCTGAAACAGATTAAAGGCTACATTATTCTCTGCATTTCATTGTAATTTTTAAATTAAAAAAATTCTACTTTAAAGTCATCTCATTATATTCACCGAGTTAATTAGTTTGGAATGAAATTCAATTCTATAAGGTCCATCCAATTGCTTTCTCTAATTTTCTCTGCCTCTCTTGTGTGCGGTCGCAATGAGTCTGATTGAACCAGCATGCGTCACACAGTCAAGAGATCGAGCACCGTGAACACGTGTAATTGGTGAGGAGAGAGATTTACAGGTGCTGGATAACGCAGAGGTCCGGATGACGGCAAACCGCGCCGAGCGGCTTTACCGGGAGACTCGACTATGCTAGGTAATGGAACACACTGCTGCAATCACTGATTCAGAACCAAGGGAGGGTGGCTGCTCGTTGGGACGATTAATTTACGGAGATAAAGTGCAATTAGTCGTGCGTGTCACTGGCTACAATTAGCCGTGGCACGGGGAATCACTGGTTGGTTTACCTTCTGCTCGCTAGACGTCAACTGGCATGTAAGTAAATCTTCCTGATGTTCCTCTGTCTCGTGCTAACAAGTATTTCCCCTATTGCAGTCTCTATCTATCTTGTTTTGGACGTTATCTCTACGATTGTCAAAGCGACGGCTTCTTTTACACAGTCCTGTGCACACATCAATACCACTCACAAAGACCATCAAAGACCAGAGTGCTTCAGGTAAATGATTAGTGGACGGCGCTCTCAGGCGCTTCACTATAGAGCTAGACCGATTACTTTGACGTAAGAAGGACTAATGATCTACTTTACGACCTGGTTTCAGCTGTGGAAACAATGATCATTGTGAGATGGACAAACACTAGCCAACACCTTGTTGCAACAGAGGGGATTTACATTTCTTTTCTTCTGCAACAAAGCCTATTCGGTTCATTGAGCGCGCTCATCCAACGATAAATACCTTTAGTCTTTGTACAACTTTCTTTGGAAAGAAAAAGAATGATAATTATCGCAATGATCGCCGCCCGCTGAGTATATTATCAGTGAAATTCGACTAGTCATGCTTCAGAATGACCTCCTGTGTATCCTCATGAAGGGTAACGCACGCTCTGATTTCTTTTATCTCAAATAGTCGCATCATGAGCCTGATGTATGCAGCTTATTGATAGATAAGAGAAAAGAAAAACAGAGATGTTGCTTGTACTGATGATAATGTATTTTAACTGATCGATTTTTAATCTCGTGATTATCATACTAAATATTATTGAGCAGTGATCTTGAACGTTTCATTAAAAATCATGAAACACCAAAATAAATTCAATGCATCTATGAAATACACATCAATGCAAGTCTTTGATCAGTACATATATTATATATATAATAATGATCCTGAGAATTCTATTGATAATAAACTGAGTGAACTGACTCTGTTGGTGGCATATATCAGTTTACCATTTAATGATGTCAGAATGATAACTGGATTCATGCTTAGTGTCGAGTTACGGAAGCCGGAAATTGTACGTGTTATGCAATCTCCTGCGTCTAATTAGTGGAAGTTGCGTGCTTCCCTTCGAATCCTCTGTATTCAGCAAATATACCTAGATATATGGAGCAGTATAATGATCGTTGTCAGTACGTAGAACTAGATACCTTGTGCAAGCTAAATTAAATCTGCGATCCATGATTGATTTTCGTATACTGTTAACAATCAATAAGCATTATCAATAAATACAATCATTAATAATAATTCAGAGCAATGTTAGCAGTAACAAGAGAGTCCAGATCGGACGAGCTTTCAGGATAAAACGTAAGAGCCCACATTAACGATGCTAATCTGTCCATCAATGAGATAAATAATGAATAACGTTGGACATCAAACATCATGTATATGTGTACTTATCGATAATCATCATTACTAACCGATAATATAGCCCAACTGGCATTGGGCCATATACCTGTAAAGCCTATTACGAGATATATCCAGCACTTTAGGATTAACAGAGGGCTAATGCAATAAAGGGATGAAGCTATATGCACACACAGACCCACACAGGGATGGCAATAGATGGTATACAGCAGAGCAGCTACGTGGCATTGGCTCAAGCCAACGGCTTAATAACCCCGCGGAACAATGACGCGCTCTTGAGCTAACAAGTACGATCGGTTATGTAACGTAATGAACGTTCAATCCTGCTCAATGACTGCCGCACATCGGTGTGACGTGACTCGACAACGGGCAGGAGGATCATATGCTTCTCGGACCTTCTATACGCGTATGAGATATTTTCCAGTCGATTACCTGAGCGACTATATACACTTGGCTGTCATGCTGGCATTTTGACGAGCACATAAAACGTTGTCTTTACGACCGAGTGCGGTTTATTTTATATATGAAGAGGAATAAGAGAGACACGAGTTACTATAGACATTGTTGATAATGAATAGATTAATATAGTTATTTATAATGGTTTTAAATGAATTCTAATATTTCTATGTAAGGAGCTCAAATTGTCAGACTTCAGTGCACCAAAGTGCTTCAATATGTAATAACATGGAGATGAACGTTCTGTAACTATCGAAGATACGTTTGAATTAATAAAATTGATTTAATTATTGATGTTGCTTACGACGACGCTTGGCTCTTAATTAACACATCGATCGTGTGCTACGTCACCGAGTAAATCTCCAGCATATACCTATCTGAACTGCTGGAGAGATGGCCTTATTCAAGAAACCGCTAAAGACGGTTAGCCGTTGATGAGTCTGGAATATTCCAACCAAGGGTGAACCCAAGGCGAATTGGGGAAGCGAAGGTACGTGGATAGCTAGGCAAGACAGAGAGAACTCCCGTGGTGCAACATCATCCTATACCTCCTGTGGCTCTTTGTCCTTGTATACATGCTTCGTGTCTGAAGAGCCTGGAAGCGGTTTGGTCGAGAATTCAGTTGAATCGATGCAACTCTCTCTCAACCTGTCTCATCATCTTTTCTCAACGATATCAGCCAGAAAGAAATCCAACTGATCCACCAGTGCAAATTTGGGTACCAAATTTCACTCTCGACAAGTGATTTGCATGAATTAATACACCCTATACATATAGCAGCTTAGCGTGTTATTATAACGATGAAAAATTGAATAATGTATCCGCATAGTAGTGGTAAAATTGAATGGATTACATGAGATTGAAACACGATGCAATATCACAAATACAAGGCTAACAAGGATATCGTTAAGGAAATAAACGATCAGTTGATACTACATGCGACTGGCAGAATTGGGGTGGGCAGGGAGTATTACTCTGGGGTTGTTATAGTCCGCAAAAGGGCGGGAGGAAAGAAAGCCGTGGATCAAGTGCTTGGAAAAATAGTAGAGAGAAAGAGAAAGGGAATGAGGAGATCGGGGTCGAAGCTGGTGTATAATTTTTGGAACGATTAGTCGACCCCGGACCCTGATCAATCCGACAGCTCTCTCTACTCTCGTATCGCAGTCGCCGTTGCGTTCATTATAATGTGCGGAATCCTCGATAATGCCCAGCACCTTTTGACAGATGTTGGAAGCGAACGGCAATTTGGCATTTTATCCGCCTCGAGCGTTATATAAACACACACACACATACGTACGAGTTATATATAAACCTCCCTTCACATCTTTAAATCCATCGTTAGATGTATAACTGGTATATGTTCAAAGCGCCCTATCGTTGTTTAGATAATTTATTGAATTCGTTGGAGCGAATATTCAATGTGGACATCAGCACACTGTCTTATCGGCGAGGAGGATAGCCTACCATTCCTCGGCTTCAGACACTTGACGAAAATACATGCTTGGTCGACGAATCACATAGAGAGAGGGTGATGCGACCCACGTCATCGCTTGGTCGGTCTTGATGGAGTTTCTGAGTTCCTGGGTGCTGATGTGGTGGACCAAGAGTGAACAGCCAGGCTTCCTCTATTGTCTTTGGCAAAAGCGAGACGAAGGCTCCATATAGCTATTGGCTATAGGTCTATATGTATATATATAGTCATTATTCTGCAGTAATGAGATATCTATTGTAACAGAGAAACTCTTGAATATAGAATGAGATGGTTAATTGAAACTTAATTGAACTCAATGCTTCTATGAGTCTTCTATTCAAAGAGAACATTTTTTTTTATCTTGATGAAGTGCAAAGTGGCTAAACAAAGCCAAGGGAAAAATGAATGACAAGCATGCATTTATATTTTTCCCGGTGTTTTCCTCGGGCTTTTAGGTAAATGCATGCACGTTTTCACATAGTGCCAATTATCAAAACAGTCACGACGACGCGACGCGACGTGGCGTAATTACGAATAATTGCATGGAAAATGTTGAGAACCACACCGAGTGTATATGGAGTAAAATGCACAGGTGTTATAATCACTCGTCACATGCAACAGGCCAAATGGTTATAGTCTGCGTAGCCCCTTTGGTAACCACAAATAATATGTCAACCAGTGAATCGCAATTCGTGCTTTTCATGAAGGTATTTCATGTATATGTATTTGGAGGGTCCAAAAAAAGCTCAAAGACTATATATATATATACGTTTTGTTGGAGTTGCATGCACACGTTGAGCAGCGTGATCAAATGGCGTAATGTGTGTTCGGGCATATGAAAATTGTTTGCACAAACCACGCGCTCCGCTACACGCTCCAATATAATAGGCGAGCGCGCACACGCTTTGATGATCAAATTAATGTCGAAACTTTTCGGTCAACAGTCGACGTAGTTTCTTCACCCTTTCGCCATGTTTTTGATGGTACACGACGACGACCACCACCACCAAAGAAATAATTTAATTTCAGGGTGAATTTAGTTGGAGACTAAAAAAAGAGTAGAGAATATATGGTATAGATGAAGAGAAAAATAAATAAAAATTAAAAAAAAAAATGCTGACGAATATCTGCTGTGAAAAAAAATTGTAGGACGAAATTAGCGTGACCTTTTGATACATTTGACGAGAGACAAAGAGAAAATGAAAGTTTAATATTATATAGTGTTGACAAGAGAGAGAGAGAGAGATGGAGATGGAGAATAATATAACATGTGAGGATTTGGATGGGCGAAAGCGGAGAGAATTCGCTTTGGCCCAAGTGCCCAAGGCGAGAGATGTAATTAAGGAGCGCGGGAACGCGACGTAAGGTCGGTAACAATTAAAATAATAGCCACGACGGGGGAGCGACGAGAGATGGCCCTTGGCTTTGCCATCAGGCTACAGAGGAAACCCTTTTTATATATATATATATAACGTAGGATTAATTTACCCTGGTGGCTTATGCAATATAGACGATATCTAATTGCACGTTGATAAGTCTGTTTTTTTTTCTTTAGGATTTATTATTTTTTTTTAGACTGGTGACTGATTATTATTGATCGCGCTTCTACACTCAAGGGTTAAAAGCAGTGCACGCACAATATCACTAAATTATCTGACTAGCGCGCGCGAGACCTCCATTTACACTTAAAGTCGACCCGGCTAACCATATGCCTGTTATTTATGGGGCATAATTCAAATCGTGCACCCCTCAGACGAACAATGTACGCGCTAGAGTTTTGGAAAATAAATCAGCAAACGAATCATCGCTGAAGACATTGCCCTGAGCATATTAGAATAATTCAAATGATTAAAAAAAAAAAAATATGTCCATTCATTTAAAATTGTTTCTAACTTTATTTTCATCATAGTTATTGTATAATAGAAAAAATAGGTCTTCTGATTTCGCTTTAGTATATTTTTTTGAAAAGAAATATAATAATCTCTCTATTGTACCGACTGAGCGGCACACAGTATATATAATGTCAGTATAAACATCCTCAAAAACCCTCGAAACAATACCTAGCATTGAAAAAGGCTTTTGTCCCTCTCGAGAAATAACCACGCGCGAGTCATTCTTTTAAATTTGATTCAAATTGCCCCCAGAGAGCTCGCCGCGATGCAGTGCTCGACCGACTGGAATTATGTTGGCTTATGCCTTTTGTATTGCAATCAATCACGGGGCAATCCAAATTTTCACGTGTTTTCTCTTTTCTTTTCACTTTTCATTCTATACATCATATATATATATATATATGTACTTATGCCGCTTTAGCTATATAACACGATTCGCAAATCTCACGCTCACGCACAGCGCTTTTTTTTCCAATTTTTTCCTCTCTCGTGGACCACATCACAGGTGTATTGTCGTACCGATAAACGGACCGACGATTTTTCAAAACTCTTCATTCAATTTGCAGAAAAAAAAAAACAAAAATATGTTCAAGTGTTACTATTCGGACGTTTTTTTAAACTATTATTTATTAATCGAAAAAATGTTTTTCTAAATAAAAGAATTCTATTAAATTCTAATATTTTGACTCTAATCCATTTCATTAGATCGAAGAGGATTGAATTTTTATAAGGGGAAAGGACACCCGATCTCGTGCTCGGTGACGTGTAGATACAAGCAATCGCGCCCAGTAGCGATAACAATAATACATAGAGCGACTAAGTGTGCGGGACGTAAAAAAAAGTCTCGATGAAGAGAAATGTATCAAATTGGAGAGCATCGAGGATTAAGGATCCCTCGAAATGGGAACGCGCGGTTCGCCAAAGCAAGCTCTCCATACTTCTATATATGTATATGTGTGTGGGTTCTCTTGCACATGCCGTTTGCGCTTGATCCGGGCATTGTTGTGCAAATCCAACAAAAACCAACCCTCTAATCTCGCGGGCCCACTTGAGAGAGAGTCGTGTACATATATGCACCCCACGAACGTACAATTAATTTATATAGGTATATCTAAAGTACTTACCGCGCCTGTTTCACCATTGTGGCCCCTATCGTAAATCCAGCATAGGTGTCGCCGAGCCACACACAGTGCAACCTACATATCACGCGCAATAATCTCCCAGCCGGTTTTCCCCTTGTAGCAGTAGAGAAGCTCTTCTGTCCTTGGCTAATCCGTGCGGTAAGTAATCTGTCGTAGAAAAAAAATAACAAATCCTTACTTGAAAAAAAGAATGAAATAGTTTTTTGATTCATTGTTCCTTCATAAAAAAATGCAGATTGATGCACTATAATATTTTTTATATATTACTACATTGCGTTTAATATACATTGCTATGTGAGATTGATTAAACGGTAGACTAATCACAATCAATTTTACTCGACAACGATGAATAGACCTTCCGACCTTTAGACCTTCCGACATGGGGCTCGACCTCGACATCAACTTCAACTTCGACAGCGACTTCAGCCTATATTGATTATCACTATGCGGATCATCAGCCTGTGCTGATTATCAATGTAGACTTTTCGACCTTTCGACCTCGACATCGACTTCGACATCAACCGCGACATTCTAAAGAACTGTCGGTCTGTCTAGTCTGCCTGTCTATCGTTGGAAAATAAACTAGCCTGGTAATCTCCAGAATATAGCTCGATAGAAAAATTTGAGATTTAGCAGAAAATTACTTTGGATTTGCTATTTATCATTTCATTCTGATTTTCGGTCTAGCGGGGAAAAATTTATATTTTGAAATTTTATTCCTAAAAATGTATTTGAAAATTCAAAACTGAACAGGATTTTATCTTAATTCGTAAGGATGAAATATTTCTCCATCCTACATCAAACTCGCACTCTCGATTTCGCGGGAAAAGAATAATATTTTTAATAATTTTCATCTTGAAAATAACGATTACGAATATACAAAAGATGACAAATTATGTTGAAAACTTCAAAACTCTTAATTTTTACTTTTCTTCACTTTAGTGAAAAGGAAAGTATCATATTCGGCTGAAAAGTGACTTTCTCTGATTTTAATCCAATTTGACTTTCGAGTTGTCCAACATGCTAGATTTATCCTCCTGAACAAAGGTCTGTCTGTCTGTCTGTCTGTCTGTCTGTCTGACTGTCTGTCTGTCATTGGAAAATAAACTAATTTCATGATCTGACGAACTACCCGATAGAAAATTTTGATATTTTGCAGAAAGTTACCTTGAATAACAAAGATTAAAAATTGCTATTTGTGATTTCATTTTGACTTCCGGTTTGGCGGGAAAAAAATTACGTTTGAAA
>JABSMT010051198.1:0-25106 GCA_018902335.1 Eumacrocentrus americanus
ATATATAATGAGTTTTTTGTTTCATTCACTTGTAAAGCCATTCCCCCAGTTAAATGATGCCAGAACAATTATTTGTGCTGGAGAAAATTGTTGGAAAAGGTCTATGAAAATTAATATGTCATCAGTCGGAAAAGTAAACAATTACTGATCAAAATAATACCATTTTTTCCATTGGATCCGGAACTTCGCCGGGCAACGTCTTTTTTTGTTTTTTCTTCTTCAGATGAGCTTCCAGAATTACTCCATTTATCTCCTTAAGTGCTCGTTTGGTACTATTTTTCTCTGCCTGAGTAGTTAGAATTAAATAAAAAGAGTCTTCTAATGAAATATATCGTAAAATATAATAAACTACTAAAGTGTATTGAAGATTGTTTGGGCGGCTCTAGAGAAATGTTTAATTTATATATTACATATAAAAGACAAGGTTTTATCTCAGTATTTTATGTTACCTTCCGTTCTAGTCGTGCTTCCTCAATGTTGTTGTTATCACCCTCAGAAATGTCCTCATCATCCAGAATTTTGGATCGACTCAATTTCGGCACAACGACTCTTTTTGTCTACCTTTTCTTGAAGTTTTTTCGCAGTAGCTATAGGTACACAGAATACACCAGAATTCAGAATTCACAATTTGATAGTGTTCGTAAATGAAATGATTTTAAGTACCTCCTAATTTCAAAACGTGGCATTTGATTTTTTTCCATCCGACAAAGACAGCTTGTGTGTGCCTTTTTTACATCCTTCGTCATCTGAGTCAAACTTGTCAGGATTAAATGTTGTGATATCGGCTATTTTGACTATCTCATATTTTCCAGATCGACACATAAATATGTATGCAAACGTCATGATATCTGGAACATAATAAATTTGCTCATGGCGCCAACGACGTTCTGACCGGCATAACCTCAAAGATCAAGTAGTCATGCCGACAAAATACTTACAGTTTCAGTACATTTCAATAATAATACCAATTCAAACGCAGTTAAATACGTTGACGTGACGAAAAACTTAGTAACGTTTTTCTTTTTTTATGCTGATTGAAAACACCGGAACTTTTGCAACGTGAGATACAAATGATGATTACTGAGTGAATCAATTCTTCTTCCAAGATTGTTCTCAACTGTTCGTTGAGAATTGGCCCTGTGGCTGGAAAACCGTGTCGGCCAATGTTTGTGTTGGGTGCTTAAAACCCTTATTTGTTTACGTTAAACTGCACTTTTAAAGCAGCAGCATGCTTTTCTCTTATATTTTCCAGCCGTAGCTGAAAAATATAATTTTTTTCGGGTAATTAACCCGTTTAAAACGTTGTTGTGCAATTGCGACTTTTAACACGCGTGTGGAGGACGCCGCCTTCCAGGCGACTCATACATTTGCTCTGTGTGCAATTAAAACACAACGCCTGTAAATATACACATGCAAGCAACTAGCGCTACTGTGGCGATTTTTCAGTAGCGAACTCAAGAAGTAAAGTGGGAATGAGTATTTTTTCGGCAGTATGTATTAAAATTTACTGAATATTTACGCTACACCTGCAACTGCGATTAAGGACGAATATTGCTACATATTCAAACAAAAATAGACAAAATAATGACGTCCGACGCACGCTTCGCGGTAGCATAAAGCATATATCTACATGTGACGACTTTGATCGTGACACATTCCAGCTAGAACGTCTGGAACATCTTCCACTGGCCGATAGAGTAGAGGTTAGACGACTGTGGTCTAGAACCTCGAAAGCATTGGAATTTCTTCTATTTTATCTAAAAAAAAAACGGCCGAATAGCAGCTAGAGTGCACTGCGCTGGAGCCATCAAACGTAAAGTTAAAAAAGCTATTTTATCAAATCATCAACAAACGACACATGTAAGGTACACTATTAAAAGACCATTATAAAAATTACGTGCATATATTCACTTTTGTATTTAATAGAATTTTTCCGGACGAATAACATATTAAAATCCATCCGATTGTCGGACTACGAGACACTTTATTATCTAAGTAGAAAGACTGAAAATTACGTTACATATTCATTTTTTTTTTGTCATTAGAAGTTTTTCCGGATGAATGAAAGATCGAAATTAATCCGATTGCTGGATCAGGAGCGACTTCGTATTTGTAAACATTCTGTGGTTATTTTTTCAGAAAAAATGAAGAAAAAAAGTCGTTCAAAGGGGGCATTCGACTTGATTCCGGCTAATTACAGAATCACAAAGAAAAATAACAAGCAAGGTATGCAAATAAAAATTAATCTTTCCCAAAAATCTATCCAAGTTATTGTTATCTTTTTCTAGAGTCATCGGTCCTCTTCTCTCGATCGAAGAAAATTACTGTTCACGAAGCGAGGAAACAATTAGCTGAGAAAAGAGATCCTACTGAAGAAAATATTAAACGCCTTTTGCTGCTCAGTAGTAGTCATCTGGATTCAGAAACTGCAGAAAAGGTTTTTTTACTATTTGATATCAAGCCACGTTGTCCCTAGACTTCTTTTTCTATTAATTTCTTATTATTGTCTAGCTTTTCAATCGAGCTGTGAAGAAACGGCCAACTCTGCAAAAGAATCCTGAAGAAGAAGAGAGAACAGCATTCACCGAAGAAGATTTCAAGAACTTTGAGGCAGAGTATTTGGGCAAATAGTTGCCATGCTGAATAGCGATCAAGAGAAGGGCAAGATCATTCTTATAGGAGCATCAGTACTCTTTCTCTATTATACAATTTGGGTAATTGGTTTGCCGTTCATCGACGACAATCGACTTCAATCTCTCTTTTACTCGCACAATTTTGCCTTAATGGTACCAGCAGTGTCTGGACTATGCTTCATTGGTGGACTCGTCGTTTTTACCGTCTATCACCTCAGTCCCTTTATCTTCAAGTGGAGACGCGAGAAAATCAATTGAATGTATTTTAGAGGAATTTAATTAAATCGATAAAAAAATTTATTCGCAGTTAGAAAGTGTCATTACTCAATCTAGAGTTTTTCTAATTTTATATGTAGTGGTTCATTCATGTTATATAACAAGGGATAATAACTGCAAGCTTACTTAATACGTAATCTTATCTCACGACCGCTGACGACCTCAGTTGTACTCGAAAAATTGTCAAGCAATTGAATCAAATATCTTTCACATCCTCCAGAGCAACATTATTATTTAATAAACACCATGACTCGATGGTTAGTAATTGGAATAGGCGGTGTAACATGCAGTGGAAAGACAACGGTTACTTCAAGGCTTCATAAGACTTTAAAAAATTCAATCGTCATCAATCAAGACTCTTATTTCTTGCCTGAAGATGATCCGAGACACGTGCACATTACAGAGCTGAATCATCATAACTGGGACATTTTAGCGAGCATGGACATGGAGAAGATGCTCTCAGATGTGCTTGATATTCTTAAACCTTCTAATGGAGTTGAATACGAAATCAACGGGAAGAAAAAATCGCCCGAGACATGCGTGCTCATTCTCGATGGAATTCTTATCTTCAATTATAAGCCTATCGCAGAGCTCTGTGATGTCAAGTATTTCCTGAGCCTAACGAAGGACCAGTGCTGGGAAAGACGACGACTTCGTGTTTACGTTCCTCCTGATGTCCCAGGCTATTTTGATAAAGTCGTTTGGCCAGAATCCAAACGATACAGAACGGAAATTGAGAAAGACAAGAAATTATATGAAGATATTATTTTTCTCGACGGAATGATGGGAAAAGAGGAAACATTTCAGAGGATTTTTCAGGATATTTCCAAGCAATTTCAGCCATAAATATTAATAATGACTTTGCTACTAATCGACGCTGCGCTGCAACTAGTTGAAATGCACGTTTCGGTAGAATAAAAACCGTGACTTTAATTTTCAGTCCTTTATTTTCTTATTCCAACTGGTAATTGCTGTCGTGTCCTGACGACAGAGACTAATTAATCTCTTGCATATTAAACTCTCATACAAACTTACAAGCTATCATTATCTCTGCGTCATTGAGAGTCAAATTTTCATGTTTACAACTTACCTGAATAACATGTTGTTTTATTGAGCATTTAGTTTTAATTGAATTAATAAACGTAAAAAAATTAAGAAAGAAAGAAAGTAACTGCATCGACCTTTATGAAAAACGTAAGTGGCACAGCACGTATATTCTTGTGGTGGCAGAAAGAGAAACAGATTCAATCGTAAATAAATATGAGAATGCTATATAACTATAACCGACTTTGCGTCGGGTTTTTTGTTTGTTTTCGTTTGTTGTCTCTGCTTTTTCACACCTCGCATTTTTGTTTTCAGTTAAGATAACGCACAACGATGCATGTATGTTACATAGAGTAAGTGTTGAGTTTGGGTTGAACTTGCGCATTAGAAACATTGCTGGGAGGTGGACCAGCTGTGGAATCATCCTGATCATTTTGTCCACATGCCTTACGAACGTATTGTGGAGTGATAACGACCTCTTCTTCCATCTCAAGGACACGTTTGTCAAGTTCTGCACATGCTGCCATCTCCTTCTCGAGTCGTGCAAGCATTCGTGGTGAATTATACTTCTCTGGATCGTCGTGGAATACTACCATGCCATCTTTTTGATTGATCGTTGCATAAATTTCACCATCTTCAATCTGAAAATAGAAAAGAAAAATTAAGCATGAAGACCCCCCCCCAACATCTCTCAATTGAACCTGTGACTCGCTTACCATGTTTAGAATGTATTTTTCAGCGTCAGCTGGGCCAGAAAGCTGCACCCGACTGGCCACATCGCTCAGGCTGAGCGTAAGAAAGGTTTTAGTCAGTCTCTGAATATTTTTCTTGTATAAATAACCGAGGACCTGTTTGACGAGGCCAAGATTGTGATCCCTCGTGAAGAGTTCCTGATACTTGGTGATGACACTCTGAACTTCCTCGCAAATGTTAGTGGAATACGCAGTGGCAAGATCTTGATAAGCCTGACTTAGTGGCCTAATAAATCTTAACAGTACTTGGCTTGCATACTTTGGTATGTTGACAATCTTCCCGTGAAGTATGAGCGAGACAAGAATGAATTTTTTGTACGCTTCAAGCATTATATGACTGACTGCCATAGCTGGTATTGTCACACACACCTCGAAGAAGTATAGAGCCCTGTCGTAGTTCTTTAGGGCTGTATAGATCATGCCACCGTAGTAATAGTAAAGCAGGAAGTATTTCGAGTCAAATTGACCCCCTTCTTGGCTTATTCCCGTGACATCAGTGTCGAGAAACTCTAGGGCAGGTTTGAAGCACTTGGCGAGAAGGCAGAGTTGACAGAGATCAGCGTGTATCGATGTCAACTGACTGTCAAACAGTTGAATTTTACGTATCGCACGACGAAGAAGCTCAATGCCCCGCATAGGCACTTCTTGCTCCACCAGGGACTGGGTAAGCAGATGACAAAGATCTGCATCTGATAAACAAAAGAAAATAATATGTTTAAGGGATTTTCTTCACCATAAAACAGAGAGATTTGGATACTTACAAATATCTGGTGCAAATCTAACTTGCTCTCCATTGCATCCAATGATGAATTCTTGGACTTGATTGAAGAGAACTTTGTAGGCATCAGGATTATTACCCCCAGTCGGATTTGGGAGGCTAAACTTGACACAGAGGACTGCAAGGATCCCAAGAGAGTGTTGCTGGAGGTCAAGAGTCTCGAGAACGTTGTCCAGGTGCTGGGCATTCTTCATCAGCACCTCTGTGGACTTCCCAATGACGTCGCATAGCTCGCGATAGTTACCTAACCGAAATCAAGCAACAAATGATTAAAATAATATAATAAATATCGCAGATATTTAATAATGAAAGTGAAATGTGCCCAAAATTTGAGGTTATGTATTCTAAATTAGACGAATGTAATAAACCAGCATTTTACCTTGAGTCGAAAGTGTCTGGACATTATTTACAAACTGCTCTAGTGCCGAGGCCATTATTGCTGATGCTTCTTTCTCATCACCACGATTGATCTCTCGTGCTAGCCGTTTTATTTACAAAAAATCCGGCTATATGCTGATCGCTGGGTGCTCAAACCTGCTGAAAATGACGTTTTACAAAAACGATACGACTGCCGACCAATTTGAATTGCGCATGCGTCAATACAATGCATAGATGGCACCACTCAAGTTTTAAAAATTCAAATTATTTATTCTTTTTTTGTCTGTAAAAATAGTAAAAAATATACAACAACTCCACAGGACATATAACAATAATTAGTGTATTTTCACTGTATAAAGATTTCCATGTAGAAGAGTAGAATGCACTTTTAACGAAAATCTCTCGCTATAGGCCACGAAAGCCTTAATATCCATGGCAACGAAACAATGTTCGTCCTCCAGGCAACAATCACCCATTCTGTATCCTGCAACAAAGGGACCGGTAGCAAATAGCAAGAAAAATGTCGAATGCCACTTATGATAAGCTTTGGCGAGACGCCGAATGTGCTCTCGAGGAAGTTATCCAAGCAGATTCGATTCTTCAGAGTGCAAAGCCTCAGAAGGACCGTAAAAAGGTCCATAACAATGTATCTGAGCTCTACATAAGGTACTTTTCAATTGTTACAATTAATTCACCTTAATCTTCATGCTTTGTATCGCCTATTTCAAGGTATATAATGATCTACAACAAGCTGGAGCAGTGCTACGATCAGATGATTCAACCTCAAAAGCGTGAACTAATCCGAAAGTTTTTGGACTCCAGTTTGGGCAGGATTTTGGAGCTGAAACATGAACTGGTAGAAGTTGATCTCTCTGAACACAATTATTATGACAACGTGCTTCTCAAGTATGGAATCCTGCCACAGGAGACTGAGCTAACGATTCCAAGTTATTTAAGACGCGAACGAGAAGAAGAAATTCAGCAACGACGCCAGTTCATCAGTGATATCTTGAGAACCATTGGAGCCTTGGATGAAGTCATTCAGCCAAAAAAGATTACAGAGTTGGAGGCCATGAGGTTGATCCAGATACACGAGAGAGCTCGCCAGGGTCGTGTTAGGTGGCCAAATCATTTAGTTCTGTTTTATTCGGTTAATACTCTGGTTGATATGTGCCAAGGACATATAGCAAATATATCATCTATATAATCGACTTTTAATTGACGGGTTCCCTCAGGAGATGCTTACAGCATTATGGATCAAATCTATATCAGAGTACACACATGTACTGATATACAGGATTGCCTCAGGAGACGAATAATGTCTGAAAACAATATAAGTCTTCCAAAAATACGATCACAAGAAAAACATGTTTCTCTGGTACGTCCTTGACACGTGTCCACCAGAGTAAATAGATTATTATCTGAAATTTTATTTTTGTAAGAGCATTTTCATACTTATAATGCTGCCTCCAGGTTTCAATTCATGAAGGAGATTCGAGAAATGAAAGAAAGGTCGACAATTAAACCAGAAGCTGTGCATGGAGATGTCGTGAAGGAGATAGCTGCAACCATGAAGATCCAGAAAGTCTGGCGAGGCTACATAACACGTCAGAGAATGAGAAAACGAAGAATCGAGGAAATGTTGCTCATTGGAATGGTTCAGCCTGGTCAAGTGACCACAGAAAATCAACGTCTTGCAGAGAAGATCAAGCAGTATAGACATGCAAAGCAGGGAGAGTTTCAGGAGCTCTACGACCAAATGTTGGTGGAGACGAAGGAGAACATCAAGTCGGAGAAGAGTGCAATCATGGAGGAGAACATGAGGACAGATATAAGAAGTTGGATAAATGAATACTTCCAGCAAACTGGAAAGATACCTGAGCTACCGTCTGCTGAAAGTGGAGGATCCAGAATAATTCTTAGCAGACAGGTAAATTGAGCTGTGTCTTTTTATTTCGGAACTTGAAATTCATTGTCACTTGTTCCAGGGCACAGAGAGTTCTCTCAGTAAATCCAAGGAGTCATCGTCCTCAAAGGACTCAAAGCGATCAAAGAAGTCGAAATCAAAGAAGGAGAGTGACATAGAGAAGTCTGAAGATGAATCAGACCCTGGAATAAAGATTACTCCCTCTAATTTCCTTCCTGAATTGATCCATGCTCACACTGAGTACCAGGACATTTGGAGAGGCAAGGATGAATCAGGAAATCCTTGGCAGTTGCCCTATAGTGACATGGTTCTCGCAGAGAAAACACGAGAGGTCGAAGAAGAGATAAGAGTTGGAGTAGATCAAGCATTAAGAGGTAAGCATCTATAACAAACTACTAGATCTAACTTTGAATTGATACTCATACACCTTTTCTCTTTACAATAGACGACATCGAGGCTCTTCAAGCTGCCCTGGACCGGGACAAAGGCCACAAAGGCAAACGAGTAAAGAAAACACAGAAGCGAGTTCGTCGCAGTGGCAAAAAGAATAAAAGAAAGAAAGAGAAAGACTTGACTCCGGATCGTACAACTGAATCGCTATTTGAAGAGCTTCTCACTCAAGGAATCATCAAGCTTGTGCCTGAAGTTCCTCTCAATAGCTTCAAAGGCGAGAAATCTTTTGCTAACTTTGACCTGTGGGACAAAGGGAAAAATCCTCTTCCAACAATTGGTAAAAAAAAATTCATTTCAATAAAAAGTGAAGAAATAAGAATATTTAAATCATTTTTTGTAGGCGACGTGAGGCAACTGGTGGCAGAATACTGCATTCTGCCTCTTGGCAATGACAATGTGAGACAATTGTCACCTCTGGTGCGGTCTGTCCTGATAGCTGGGCCACATGGAAGTGGAAAGAAAATGTTGGTAGATGCAATATGCTCTGAATTGGGGGCAACGCTCTTTGATATCACTCCGACGAATATCGCCGGAAAATACCCGGGCAAGTCTGGACTCATAATGCTTCTACACTTGATATCAAAGGTGAAAAAAATTGCCGGAATCGATAAGGATATTACAAAAGAATTTAATAAATTAATTAGCTTTTATAATAGGTTTCTCGTCTCCTTCAGCCCTCGGTGATTTTCATGGATGGGGCAGAGAAGCCGTTTATAAAAAAGGTCCCGAAGACTGATAAGACTGACCCAAAGAGACTGAAGAAGGATCTGCCAAAGCTCGTTAAGAGTTTTACTAACGAGGATCGTGTGATTCTGATTGGAACATCACGTGCTCCTTGGGAAGGCGATCAGAAGCTCTTGTATCAGACTTACGACAAGGTTATCTACATCCCAAGACCAGACTATGGTACAATGTCCATGCTCTGGAAAGATTTACTTTACAAAGTATGATATTTATCAACAAAAAAGACCTACCAGACTCGTAAATTTGATTAATTACAAAGCATCAGTAAACAGTCCAAGAGAGAGGAGAATGATTATGAAATGCCTAGACGTTGCCGCGAGTGACGCGATTGCTGTGTTAAATTGATTTTGTTCTTATTATCACGTGTTCTCTCGCATGATCTAATATTTTTTTTTGTTTACAGTACTCGGGTATTAGCAGACAGTTCGATACGTCAGCAATGACAAAAATCTGCGATGGTTTCACTATTGGAACAGTTATTGAGGCAATAAATGAAGTAAATATAAGTAGATGTTTACATTTATAAATTAATTCATGTATACTTATAATGGTCATCTGGCTGTTCCTTTTTAGGTGATGACGACAAAGCGAATGGTGCAGTTGAGAGTTCAACCTTTGACCCACGTGGAACTGGTGAATGCTCTCAGCGCTCGTGATCCGGTTTACAGAGAAGAGGAAGAGGCTTTTATAGGTAAAATTGCAGAGCAATTTTTGCCCCGAAAATCTTTACGACTCATTATAGTATTTTGTGTTGATTGTAGCTTGGTTTGCCAAGACACCAACGTGCAGGAAGAAGCAGCGTGCAGTCGAGCTGGAACTTCAGAAGCTCGAGGAGGCCAATGAGAAACAGAAGACGAAGGGGAAGAAATAATCTGTTTAATAGTATAAGAACTAAATGTCGTTAAATTTTAATCAGACACTTAAATTTACGTCTTTAATGAGAGAATTATAATGCGCCTGAAGAGCTTTTGTCATATCACACGATCAATGAAAATATACGTATGTAAGTCTAGATAGACTAGCGTCCTGATCTCTGACTGGATAACAGATTAATTTGGTGATGGAGCTGATCAATCATCCAGCTTATCTATATATAAAATTACTTATTTGACTAAATTAAAAAATAAAAATCGAGTGTGAAATGGACACGATGGGAATGACAGTCGATGATTCTCGTTCCTGCATATTCATAGAAAATTCTTTGCATAAACCTGTACAAGATTCGTGTCGTAACGTGTATATATGTACCATCATACTCAAACTCATAGCCGGTTATATCTTATATCCATTCTTATTTTGATACAAGAGTTATTGAGACACGAAATAAAGATGGTCAAAGTCTGTCTTTCTAGATATGAACTCAATTTTTATCTCTTAAAGTATCTACAATTGCATCCAGGTGTTGAAAGTATGCCCGGAAATGTTCCTCGAGGTGCCATCCCATCGATATTGATCCAACGCTGCAAGTACACCCTGTACATCTAACGGAAAGAAATAAAAAAAAAAGAAATTAGCCTCGTGGTGGAGTCTTTGTTTTACCGGCTGGACAATGACTCATTCGGGCTGTAGTTCCACGTGGGCAAATGTCGGAGGGTCTATGGTGTATGGTAAGCCTATGGTTTACCCACGGGATGACGACAAAGGGACGTAGTTGCGCAGGAGACTTCTCGCGGTGTCTGCGCATGAGCATCAAAGCCGGAAGACGCGCGCACGCGCGTCTTCTGGGTTGCTTTCCCATTGGTCGACACCACATGGTCTGATGTCAGACCACGGGGCCGGTCCAATTCAATAATAACGAGATGCCCGCACGACAAAACGCCAGCTAGTCCTTTGCGACGCGCCCGTGACGTTTGTTGCGGACTTCTCCCACGAGTAGGACGTTCTCGTAGATTTGTTTTAAATATTCAACTGAATCACGAGCTTGAAATCACCACAATCAGTCTAAATACAAGTACTATTATTGTATTTGAGATTTATTTATTTAGTTTTTTTTGGTGGTGACGAATTATTCATCAAGGAACGTTTCTTCAACGGTCAGGATTACATCCACGCGTTAGGTAAGTTGATAAAATAGTCTTAGTAATATATTCCTTCCAGCCTGTAAGTATGAAGCCTGGTACTCCAAAGCCTCGTGTGCATTCAGAAGGCCAGTAGAAAAATTCCGGATCTCCCAAGTCCAACGGACAAATTCAATAAAGCTCTCAAGGTCCATTGTGTTTGTGTTTCGAGCCTGCCGGCATCGAGGTAACGAGGACGGCGATTGTCCGTTTATATTATGTAGTACATACATAGGGAGTAGAGTTATATTAGAGAGAAAACCATTGGACTGGCGCGTCACACAACGATGACGCCGTTACTCTACGCCGGTAGAATAGACGCCACATTTGTTCAATCGTTGAAGGAAAGTCGGGGCTCGGTTTCCTGGAAGACCATCCCTTACGCAGTTACGCATAGATATGCCTCTTATCTATTGGGCAAGGCGTCGAAGAAATATTCCCCTTGAATACATTTCTCTGGAAATCATGTTGTATTGATGCTCATTTTTACGATTACTCTATATGTATTGCCTTTTTTCTATTTCAGTTGGATAAAAACCATCGTATCGTATCGTATCGATCGCGTGAGGTGGAAAAATTTGAGGCTACAGAGAGAGGGAACGAATAAACACGTAGACATCACGTGTTCGACATGGCCTGACCAGATAGAATTTTTTATTTTGTTACGAGAAGTCCAAATAATTTTTCTTCAGCATGGTCCACTGTCTCCCGCTCTCTCTCTAGGGGTTCCATGCGGTACTGTGAGATGGCCATGTCATGGGTCATGGATAAGACAAGGGCAAAGGAACAGGGGGGGGGGGGGGGCGTGGTTAGAGACTAGAAACCGTAGCAGGACATTTTTCTCTCTATGTACTCAGTAAACGAATAGAATAGAGTAGCTAGCTAGCTAATACAGCTAAGGCTGTAATTATTCATACTTATGCACTTGAGATTTGTAGACATTTGAGCTCGCTAATATTCATGAGAAATTACGCAAGTCCCCGTCACCTTTTTGTCGACCTGCGAGACTCTATTGAAAGTCAAATTTTCACAAAAGCATGAAAATTACCATTTTTCTGTATTATTATTGCACTAACTACACTCATTATTCAAGTAATTCATGCACTTTCGGACTGTGTGCAATGGTCTCAGTGTAACAGAGTTCAAGAAACTAATAAAAAAAAAGAACAATATAAATTGGTTGCAAGCATGAAAGGAAAGAAAAAAAAAAAAAGAGAGCACAAGCTGAGCACGTGGTTTGCACGCACTCGGTCAATACAGCGATCGTGCTCTAGACTATCGGTGACCTCAGGTTCTCATATTGGATATCCACCGGGCGACGTGGTCCAAGCGCTATTCTTTATCGATATAAAGAGAAAAATCCAATTCTAAGTCTTATAAATCTTCCAATTACAATATATATTAACATAGCTTTCTATGTATTTCGTGGAGATTAACTGGGATTAGTCGATTGTTATTTACTAAATTATGACAATAATTGTTGGCAGTTGGTGTGCTACAATAGGACTCGATGGCGAATGATAATAGAGAGGAAGTTGGATTTGTGTGCGTTATCGAACGACGCTCAACTGTACATTGAACTTGACCCTGCCTTGGGCGTCTTTCGCATGTCGTTGTATAAGTAGCGGCCCGATTCGCACGCACGTCAACCGCTTTATTCCCTCTCCATCTCTATCTTTTTGCCTTTCATTCGTCTCAGACCCATTGTCAAAAATTAAATTATTCAAATGGTAACTAATTGGTAGCGATACGATAATTAACGTGATATTATACATTGAATTATACGCAATGTTGCTTGACTAATCGACACACTTAATTTATTATATACGAAATTTATTAGCTACTTAATTGAATGTACAATTTGTTGAGGTAGGACTATTTCCGGGGCGGTTAATTGCTCGATTAAATTGATATTATTCTGGTAATTATTAACATTTTAAAATTTGAATTTTCTAGGTCACAGACCACGTGTCCAGTGCGGTAACGTTTGTAGATAATAGAACTATTTCTCTCCAGGCGATACTAAAAATAATAAAAGATATTTTTCATTTTCCTCGTTTGTAGTGTCTTAAAAAAAAAAAAAAAAAAAAAAAAAAAAATCAAGTTGCAAAACGGCTCGTCGGGCATTGGAATGTCAACGACGATGGCCAATGTCAGCGAAATAATAGCTTTCAGGGTATGCACTTGATTTTTTATGCTTCGTAAATGATAGAGGAACGATAATAATAATAAATAATTCAAAAGGTCGTGGAGGTGACAATTATCTGCGTGGCAAAAATAATGCAACCAAGCTGATAGGCATAGCTATTTTCTTTTCTCGTTTCCTACAATGTAATATTTATTTTGTAGACTTCTATCTACGGTGCATGCGCGATTGAAATGATAACGTACGTCGAATCGACTGACACGATCATACGATCGACTCAACTTCCCTCTCTATATCAATGGACGTTAGAAAAGTTATCTCTGCGTTATTATTCAAGAGGTCGAGTTCATGATTGACATAGTCAAGCAATCAACATGGATGTCTGTTGTCAGGAAACATTTTTGACAGAATTTATGCAACATCACAGAGAGTATACATGCATATACTGCTTTTAGATAATAAAAGGAAGAAAACAGTCCACTATGAATGAGCCAGTTTACGTCTCTAGTTCTTGAGGTCTTCAATTAATATTAGAATTAAATTATCCGTTTGAACTTCTCAATTGTCGCGCGATAAGTGTCAACGGCGCTTCAATTATTTCACCGAGGTCACGACTATTGCATGCGGCTTAATTCAGTCATCACAATTGGATATTACAGAGGGTAAACCAATTTTGCGCATTGTCCTGTGTTTCATGAACAAGATTATAAACTCAGTCAACCTTTCATCTCCCGTTGAACAATCCACATAATAATAATACTCATAGTTTTTGATACTACATATACAAATATTGATTTTATAATGAACCTAACAACAATCGTATCTCTTTCAGCCTGCTGTCCACGAGGCTACCACGTCTGATAAATCCTCCAATCCTCGAGACTTGCAACTAATCCAAAGGAAAACAAATTATTGACACACAAGTCACTACTACGATGCCCGCACGATTTGAAAGCGTCAACAATCCAATAATGAGAGAACAATCAATCTCCAACGGCGTGAATAATCATTCAGTCGACAATGACATCGTTATTACTGGATTTTCTGGTCGTCTGCCAGAGTCAGAGAACATTGAGGAATTCAAGAGGAATCTTTTCGATGGAGTTGATCTGGTGACTGACGACGAAAGACGATGGCCAAGCGGTCTTCATGGCCTTCCAACTCGCACAGGCAAGCTGAAGGATCTTGCCTCCTTCGACGCCACTTTCTTCGGAGTCCATGCAAAGCAAGCGAATGTCATGGATCCTCAGCTGCGAATGCTTCTCGAGTTGACACAAGAGGCTATCATTGATGCTGGAATAAATCCTGCTGAGATCCGTGGATCAAGAACTGGTGTGTTTATTGGAGTGTCAGACTCAGAGTCGGATGAATTCTGGACGACTGATCCAGACATGGTCAATGGCTACGGTCTAACTGGTTGCTGTCGAGCTATGTTCCCCAACAGGATCTCTTACACGTTTGACTTTACTGGACCCTCGTTTGCTGTGGACACAGCTTGCTCTTCATCGCTGTACGCCATGCAACAAGCAATCATGGCCATGAGAATTGGTCACTGTGACTCGGCAATCGTGGGCGGAGTGAATCTAGTCCTCAAGCCAACGAGCTCTCTTCAATTTCATCGTCTTAACATGCTGTCGCCTGAAGGCAAATGTAAAGCCTTTGATGCCTCAGGAAATGGCTACGTCCGAGCTGAAGCAGCAGTGGTTATTTTCCTGCAAAAGGTACGGGATGCTAGACGAGTTTATGCAACAATTGTCAATTCAAAGACGAACGTTGATGGGTACAAAGTCCAGGGAATTACTTATCCATCGGGAGATATGCAGAATAAACTGATGAAAGAAGTCTATGCAGAGGCTGACATTGATCCTGCTGAGGTTGTCTATGTCGAAGCACATGGTACAGGAACCAAAGTCGGTGATCCTCAGGAAGTCAATTCGATTGCTGATCTCTTTTGTAAAGATCGTCGAACGCCATTACTTATGGGCTCAGTTAAGTCTAACATGGGACACTCTGAACCTGCTAGTGGACTTTGCTCCATTGCCAAGATGCTCATCGCTATGGAAGCTGGTATAATTCCAGCTAATCTTCACTTCGAAATTCCCAACCCTGACATTGCTGCGTTGAATGACGGAAGGATTCAAGTCGTCGACAAGCCGACGATCTGGAAGGGTGGCCTGGTGGCTATTAATTCCTTCGGTTTTGGTGGTGCGAATGCTCATGTCATCCTGCGAAGCAATCCCAAGCCAAAAATCCCTCCTGTTCTCAACGTACCAATTCCCAAGGTTATCGCAGTGTCTGGACGAACTCGAGAAGCGTGTGAACTCTTTCTGGAGAAGGTGAAGGAGCATCAGAAAGACGACGAATTCATTGCCCTCGTCCACAGTATCCATAATGTCAACATTGTCGGGCATAATTTCAGGGGATTCCAGATCCTCGGTGATGCAAATGTACGTGAGATCGACGAATATCAATCGACCCAAGACAGGAGACCCATCTGGTACGTCTTCTCAGGCATGGGCACTCAATGGGCTGGCATGGGTAAGCAACTCCTCGGCATCGAGACATTCCAGAGGAGTCTGCGTCGTTGTGCAGAAGCTCTCAAGCCCGAGGGTGTCGATCTGTTTAATTTAATTCTCAATGGAACGGACGAGACCTTTGAGAATGTCCTCAACAGCTTCGTGTCCATCGCAGCGATCCAGGTAGCTCTTGTAGACGTCCTGAGTATGATTGGCATCCAGCCAGATGGAATAGTCGGTCATTCAGTGGGAGAACTTGGCTGTGCTTATGCTGATGGCACGTTCACACCTGAACAAACAGTTTTGGCAGCTTACTGGAGAGGAAAGTGTATTGAAGACTCAAGACTGCCGCCTGGAGGCATGGCTGCAGTCGGTCTCAGCTGGGAGAAAACAGCCGCAAAATGTCCTGTTGATATTTCACCAGCCTGTCACAATTCAGCTGATTCCGTTACGGTGTCTGGGCCAGTTGAATCTATCAAGAAGTTTGTGGAGAAGCTCAAAGGGGAGGGAATCTTCGCCAAGATTGTCAACAGCTCGAGCGTTGCCTTCCACTCCAAGTATATTGCGTCCGTCGGTCCTAGACTGAGGCCTGTATTGGAGAAAATTCTGTCAAATCCTAAACCCAGATCTGCCAGATGGATTTCGTCGTCTATCCCTGAATCAGCTTGGGGCACTCCTTTGGCTCAGCTCAGTTCTCCAGCTTATCATGTTAATAATCTCCTTTCTCCAGTTCTCTTCCACGATTCACTGAAGCACATCCCTGAGAATGCAATCATCATCGAAATTGCACCACACTGTTTGCTTCAGGCCATTCTCAGGAGATCTCTCGCTCCGACTGTGACCAATGTTGGACTGCACAAGAAAGACCACTCAAACAATCTTGAGTTTCTGCTGACGAACATTGGCAAGCTGTACAACTCAGGAGCCCAGCCGGATTTGAGCAAGCTTTACACACCAGTCAGCTTCCCAGTTGGACGAGGCACTCCAATGATGAATTCCATCGTCGGTTGGGATCATTCTACCCAATGGGCTGTGGCAGACTTCTCTGGCAAGATTGCAGGCTCCGGAGAAACCGTAGTCGAGGTCGATTTGTCCAAGGAAGAGCATGCACACATAGCAGGACACAGAATCGACGGAAGAATCCTCTTCCCAGCTACTGGATATCTCACTATCGTCTGGAAGACCTTCGCCAAACTTCGTGGGACAGAGTTTGAGAAGCTACCAATTGTCCTGGAGGACGTTCAATTCCACAGAGCGACTATCATGCCCAAGGAGGGTCCCATTAGGTTCCTGATTAATATTTTCGATGGAACAGGTGACTTCGAGATTTGCGAGAGTGGTTCCCCAACTGTGACTGGAAAAATTCGCGCCGCCGAGAACATCGAGAAGGATCAATTAGTCCTGTCAACTTCCACCACAAAGAAAGAGGCTGATCTCATTAACCTGAACACGAGCGATGTTTACAAAGACCTCAGACTGCGGGGCTATGATTATTCTGGAGTTTTCCAGGGAATTAAGACGTCGGATAATCGAGGTATTATCGGAGAGCTCTCGTGGGTCAAGAACTGGATTTCATTCATGGACACAATGCTGCAATTTAGCATTCTGGGTAAAGACACAAAGGACTTGTTCCTCCCCACAAGACTTCAGTACGCTGCTATTAATCCTGCTGCTCATCTGGAGATGGCTGAGAGTCTCGATGAGAACGAGGGCTTCCCGGTGTACTCTTATCCCAACATCAACGTCATTAAATCCGGTGGAGTTGAATTAAGAGGCATGAAGGCTTCCTTAGCTCCTCGCAGACAGCAAATTCAGGCTGCGCCGAAACACGAGAGGTACGTCTTCATCTCTTACGAGAATCCCCAGGTGCTCGTGGAAGATCCAACCAAGGCTCGAATACACGCTCTCACTGTTCTTCTTCAAGTAGTCAATGAAAATCTTGGAGTCCTCAAGATCAAAGGAGTGGAAGTGGCTGGAGAGAGAAGTGCTGAAGCTCTTCTTGCCCCGAATGTCGTCGATATTTTGTTTGGAGAACCGAGCCTCAGTGTGGAGCTTCAAGTTGCCACTACCACTCCAGAGACCTACACATCAGTTTTGGAACAGTGGGACATTAAAACGACAACCAAAGACCTGGCAAAGTCTCCTATAGGTCAAGATCTTCATCTTGCAATCGCTGCAGACGTTTTGAGCAATGAAAATGTGACAGATTTGATGAATCTCGCGGCTTCTGTCAAGCCAGGTGGCTTTATCATTCTCGAAGAGACTGGAACGCCACAAAAATCTTATCTCAAAAACTCTGGACTTGTTTTAGCAGGTCATCAAATATCTCCTGGCAGGACTTACCTCCTGCTAAAAAAAGAGGAGGAGCAGTCTGAGCCAATAATAATCCAGATAACTGAGAAGAATTTCTCGTGGCTTGAGGGAGTCAAGGCAGCTCTAAAGAAGGCTGAGACTGAGAACCAGAAAATTCTTCTGGTATCTCAAGGCGAGGAACTTCTAGGTCTAATTGGACTGATGACGTGCATCAGAAAGGAAGTAGGAGGTCAAAATGCTCATTATGTCTTTATCCAAGACAAGAATGCACCGAAATTCTCGCTGACAGACAAATTTTACTCTTCTCAATTAAACAAACAGCTTATGGTAAATATTCTCAAGGGTAATCAATGGGGAAGCTATCGACACTTACGTTTGGACCAGCAGAGCGACGTGTCATCACTCCAGGTCGAGCATGCATACATCAATAGTCTTGTTCGTGGTGACCTCAGTAGTCTCCGATGGATCGAGGGTCCTCTGAGCTACTATCAATCAGAGAAATACCCTGATAGTGAACTTTGCAGTGTCTACTACGCCCCTTTGAATTTCAGGGACATCATGTTGGCAACTGGAAAGCTGCCACCAGACGCGTTGCCTGGAGACCTCGCCGGACAAGACTGCATTCTCGGTCTTGAGTTCGCTGGCAGAGACAGCAAGGGAAGGAGAGTGATGGGAATGGTGCCAGCTCGAGGACTTGCAACGACTGTGCTCGCTGATCCAGGATTCATGTGGGAAATTCCAGAGAAGTGGAGTCTCGAAGAAGCTGCGACGATTCCTGTCTGCTATTCCACGAGTTATTATGCTCTATTTGTCAGGGGAAGACTTCAGCCTGGTGAGAGTGTACTGGTTCATGCTGGAACGGGAGGAGTTGGACAGGCCAGTATTGCTATTGCTCTTCACGCTGGATGCAGAGTCTTCACAACTGTTGGATCCCAAGAGAAGCGAGACTTTCTGAAAAAGACATTCCCTCAACTCACAGACAGAAACATTGGAAATTCCAGGGACACGACATTCGAGCAGTTAATTTTAACAGAAACAAATGGAAAAGGTGTCGATTTGGTGCTGAATTCTCTGGCTGAAGAGAAGCTCCAGGCTTCAGTGAGATGTCTGGCACAGGATGGACGATTTTTGGAGATAGGAAAGTACGATTTGAGCAATAATACAGCTCTGGGTATGGCGTTCTTCCTCAAGAACACCAGCTTCCACGGAATCCTCCTCGACGCTCTCTTCGGGACGGATTCTCTTGAGAAAAAAGAGGTAGTGCGACTAGTTTCCGAGGGCATCGCAAATGGTGCAGTGAGACCACTGCCTTCCACAGTTTTCTCCGAGCAGCAGATCGAGCAGGGATTCCGATTCATGGCCACTGGCAAGCATATTGGCAAAGTTCTTCTGAAGATCAGGGACGAAGAGTCACGTGGAGTTGCTCAGCCTTCTCCCAAGACAGTCGCAGCTATTCCAAGGACTTACATGAACCCAGACAAGAGTTACATGCTCGTTGGAGGTCTCGGAGGCTTTGGATTGGAATTTGCTAACTGGATGATCACTCGTGGAGCTAAATACATTGTCTTGACGTCTCGATCAGGCATTAGGACTGGCTACCAGTCACTCTCCGTCCGGCGTTGGCGTGAGATGGGTATAAACGTTCTCATTTCCACAGCTGACGTAACAACACTCGAGGGAGCTCAAAAACTCATCGCTGAATCGAACAAATTAGCTCCTGTTGGTGGTATTTTCAATTTGGCCGCGGTCCTTCGTGACGCTGTCATTGAGAATCAAGAGGAGGGCCACTTTAAGGCAGTCACAAAACCCAAAATTGATGGCACAAAGAATCTTGACGTCGTCTCTCGCAAGTTGTGTCCATCTCTTGATTACTTCGTCGTCTTTTCATCCGTCTCTTGCGGTCGTGGAAATATTGGTCAGACCAACTACGGTCTAGCCAACTCTGCAATGGAGAGAATCGTTGAGCAGAGACAGGTTAATGGTCTTCCAGGACTGGCAATTCAGTGGGGAGCAATTGGAGACGTCGGTTTAATTTTAGAGACCATGGGCAACAATGACACAGAGGTTGGAGGTACTCTGCCTCAGAGAATGTCCAGTTGTCTTGCTACTATGGACACGTTCCTTCAGCAGCCTCATCCAGTGTTAGCATCCATGGTACTGGCGGATAAACACAAGCCTGGAGACACTGGCAATCAAGTGAGTCTTCTCGAGGCTGTGGGAAACATCTTGGGTATAAAGGACATCAAGAGTGTCAATTCAGCAAACAGCCTGGCAGATCTGGGAATGGATTCACTAATGGGCACTGAGATCAAACAGACTCTGGAGCGAAATTACGACATGGTCTTCTCGGCCCAAGAGATTCGAGGCTTGACATTTGCACACCTGGCTGAACTCTCTGCCTCTGGCGATGATACTGACATTTCTTTGGGTATACCATCTCCAAACAAACCATCTACGCCCATTCCAAAATCTCCACGATCTCCAGATCATCAGATGGACGATTCACTTTTATTCCAGTGCTCTGGATCAGAGATTATTCCACGCGAAGCTGTGCTTCGACTGGACGACCAGAAGAAGAATGGTGCGCCTATTTTCTTCGTCCACGCTATCGAGGGAATGGTCTCCAACATGAAGAGCTTGGCAGTAATGCTGAACAGACCTGTCTACGGTCTTCAGTGTATCAAGAACGTGCCCCTGGACTCGATTACTGATCTCGCAAAATTCTACGTGGAGCAAATCAGGAAAATTCAGAAGAAGGGACCTTACACCATTGTTGGCTACTCCTTTGGCGCCTGTGTTGCCTTTGAAATGGCTCTGCAGCTTGAGGCTCTAGGAGAATCAGCAATTCTCAATCTCATTGATGGATCTCCGGATTTTGTGACAAAGCATAGTCAGACCATTGGAAGGCACGCAACGGACTCGGGCACAAACCTGATGACCGATGCAAAACGCAAGGCTCTTGCTTTCTTCAGCAGACAATTAAATGCTGACGTAAACTTCCTCAAGGTGAGTTTCTAGGTCCACTAAAATATATATTAAAGCCTTGGATAGGCTCTTGAGTTACGCTTTGTGGTTATTTTTACAGGCTTATGCAACACTGAGAGACATTGAGAACCACGAGGAGATGATGAACAAGATGTTGGAGATTATTGGCACGACACCATTCGATGGTGAAGACATCAAGGCTGCTGGTCTACTCTTCTTTAAGAAGCTATTGGCAGCTAATACATACAGGCCTGCTGGCAAATTCTCTGGAAAAATCACCCTCGTCAAGGCCACTGATAGCTTCATGTCACTCGGCCGTGACTATGGTCTTTCAGAGGTACTTTCAGTCAATAATTACAATTTATGATTTTTGTATTAAATTTTGAGTTCTGTTGAGCTAACAATTGTTCTTTTACAATTCTTACAGTTTTGCAATCAAGACGTGAGAGTAGAGGAGTTGCTGGGCAATCACAGGACGATTATGGCGGGTGATAACTTGAAGAAAGTTGCGGAATTCCTCAGTGCGTGAATCAAGGTCAAAGAATGCAAGACAATGAAAAATATTTTCAGGTGCAAATAATTCCGAAACTCAAGTTCTTTAGAGTAGAATTAATACTGCGTTTTAATTGTCCATCTCGATAACGTTTAAAAAGTTCTTTATGTATAAAACAATAAGACGGATCTCTTAATGGGAATCTCTCGCCATCGAGCCATTTGGTCATTTAATTTTAGATGGATCGTCTATTTCTATCATCTAAGGCTTTTTTCTAGGTATTTAATTAGAATTAATTTAATCCTGGTTAATGTACCACACACACACTGGCACGGAGTGTAGCTATACGGTTTTTGAGTGACACTCAGTGGACAGAGTGGTTTATTCTTAAGCTGTATGAGACCCGGAGTTAACACATTAACGTATTTATTTCACATGATCACTTGGAAATAATTGAAAGATCATGTTCATGCGAAAGAATCAATGGGTAAAAAAGAGATAGACTGTCTTTTAGTATTGTGATTTTCCTTATAGGATCATAACCGATTGTTTCAATCGTTTATTAACTCAACCTAAAAGTTTGTAATATACTTGTGTAATGTAAAGAATATTCATTTATATTTTTTTAAGCATTTCTTTGACCTATCATGCATTCGCTATCATCATTGTGATTTAGAATGTAATTGACTAATCTAATAATCATACATACAATAACAGGTTCATTGATTGTCTCGAAAGTAAGGGAAAGGGACGTTGTAACTATAATTTTAGTTAGGACCATTTAAGTTAAAAAAAATGGTAATTAAATAAGTTGTCCCAGTTTCATTATTTTTTGTTTATTATTTCTTCTTGTTTTATTTCAACACTTAGATCATTAATACTGGGGAATATTGTAATACTGTTTATTATTCAATTGTGCTTGGACGATTTGCTGAAGGTTGGATCAGATATTGCAGCTCCAACGTCACAGGTAAATGAAACTGTGAGGGCATACCTAGTGCCTGTGGTTACTCGCTCTACAGCATGAAGATTCTCTCCTCCTGAGGTAAACATCGAGACCCGTCCTGTTTCCCAAAAATAATGATTAATATATTGGATCGATAAAAATATAATAAACGATTTAATTTATGGAATTTACCTTTTCTGGGCTCTACTGTCGAGTTTACGTTGTCTTTATCGATAAAAATAAAACGCCCACCCTCGAAATCTCTTCCAAAGTCAGTGAGATAGAGCAGGGATGTATAATGGAAGTGTTGGTAAGTTTCCTAAGATTAAAATAATATTTATTACTGCAATAATAAATTAGAGGATAATTAAATGATAGAACGAACCTTGTCGACATGAGGCAACCAATACTCGTCGTGTATTGTCTTAGCTGGTGTATTAGTCATTCTTGAGAAGAATGTGGGCTTTGTAAGGTAAATTTTATCGGCATCAACACCGAAATGATGAGCTATTGCGTGATGAATTTTCGTTTTAACAACTCTGCAAGCCAGACAATATTTTTAGAATCTCAAAAATTATATTTGCAGTCGAATACTCACTTGTAAATAGCAAAATCCGCAGCATTGAAGATCTTGGCAGCACCCTCAAGAGCATAAATATTAACGAATGCTTTCCCTTTACTCAGAGCTCCACTGTGAAGGTCAAGAATGGTAGCACCACCATCGGACCCTCCTAAATTCATTCCATTGATAGCAATCTTGAGCAATACGTCAGTCTCTGTGGCTGAAATTAACTTATCAGTGACTATCCGTCCACATTTTTCAGGGACACAACCAGAAAAAGTCTCCAGTTCAGCTTTATAATCAGAGGCACACTCCAAGTGTTGAGTACGACTCAGAAGAACATCCTTTTGCCTCGCGAAAGCGACTTCTTTGCCTCGTTTACTGTTGTACCAGACAATGACGAGAACTCCAAGGATCAAAATGCAGCGGGACCAGACTTTTTGATAAGGAAATGATGGTGTGGGACCAAATTTTCTGGAAAAAAAAGAAAAAAAAAATTAATGTATAAAGGAATTCAATAAATGTAAACAAAGAATTTGTTTAGGTCCTAACTTACGGCTTTATTGGCTCATTTTCTTTCTGATTGTCGGGTGTATTCTCAGGTTTTGATACTTCTTGTGATTTGTCTTTTTTTGCATCTTTCCGACGTGTTTTTTTACTTTCTTGAGACATTTTTCGGGACGGATAAATATTTTTATTGACGCTCAAGATTCTACAGACCTTCCGCAATCTCCAGTACTTAAAAGCGCCGGAAAACATAACCTCTATGAATTAGATCTCTGCGTGCGCATCATACGTGCTTGCTATGCAAAATTACTCTATAATAACATTTTAATTTTATTAATTGAATTTTTCGAAATTATTTTTATTGACTAATGCTCTATATATTCAGCTTTAAATTTGCCGCTCCAATTTTCCTTCAATATATCTTACGCAAATTTAAATTTGTCCGCGCCAGCGCCATATGGCGTGTTGGTTGTTTACACATTGTTGCCAATTTCGAATGTGAATTTTGTCGAAAATTCAATTTATCTCCCATTTTTCCCTTGAAAAGTAATTCATGGGTTGTTTGCAATTGTCCTCGAACGCAAGAAGAGTGCTCTCATCAATAATAAATAAATAAAGTCATGTGATTTGTGTTCAAGTGACTATATACGATTTATCTAATTTATTGAAGCACGAGGTGAGAAGATGATCTCACACTCCCACTCAGTTGGTAGTCAGTAACCTCAAAGTGTCTTCTCTCGCGCGCTTATAGCCGCCACGAAGGACTCCTAGACAATAATTTATCTGATCTAGATGTGTTGATTGAAACTCTTATCTGACAGCTTATCTCCAAATCTCTGAAAGACCACAATAAATAAACAACAATTTGGATGATCAAATTACTGAGCACTACAACTTGTCTTTTCTATTTTACATGACAGCTAACCGAATCCTAACAATCGGTCACAATAATGGAGACTTTTACGACAACGAGGTATGAGGGCAAGATCGAGACGTTCGATCCCTGTATCATTGACGTTCAAGGAAGACAAGAAATCACCCAAAATGTTATAACTCAATCACAAGGAACTGTAGAGATCCAGGTTGAGAGTAATCATGAGAGTAATGAAACAACACCTATGCAAGAGGAGAATGATCAGCCAATGCAGATGGCACCAGCTCAAACGAGTCCACAACAAAATATGACCCTCACGCCTGTCAGATTACCAGCTATTCTTGATGGAGAATTCTTTTCTGTAATTAGAGTCGACGATACTAACGTTACAGTGAGATGCCTTCAATGTCAGAAGCTCCTCAATGGGAATCTCAAATCTACGGGGAATTTTCTGAGTCACATAAAAGTAAATCATCCTTTCTTGTCTACTATTATTCGACGATTAACATATATACTAATGTTTTTTTTTCTCTTTTTTTTTCTCTTTCAGAGGGTTCATCCATTCATGATTGACAAGATTAAATGCAAATCCAATCAGAGAAAGCCAGCAATTGCATATATTGATTTATCCGCTGATAAATGCCCCGAGATTGTCAGGACTAAACGAGGCTACAGAAAATGTTACAAGACTGTAAGAACCTCAGCGTTCTGCTCAATATATA
>JABSMT010051209.1:0-13361 GCA_018902335.1 Eumacrocentrus americanus
AATTTTTTATATCACATATTATTATTTTTTCCTGCTAAACCGGAAGTACGATTGAAATCGCAACTATTAATTATTCATCCTCAGTATCGAACCTAACTTTCTGCAAAATTTCAAATTTTTCTATCCAGTCATTTGTCAGATCACCAAGTTTCATTACTAAATTATCACGAAATTGATGAAAAGTAAAAAATCCAAATAGAAACAGAATTCTTTAATATTTTATAAAACTTCTTAAATACATTCCAAAGTCGACTATCATTATCAAGAACCTAACATAAAACCGAATCGGTAAAATCGATGATGCAATGCAACTACAAGAACGAAAGTGAAACCGTGTGTCCTCTACGAGCATCTCGAATGTCACCAATGTCGCTGTATACAGCTATCAATTTCCAATCGCGTGAACGAAGACCCGCAGGTGACTATATGTATCCACACGCGTTCATTCCCCTTTATACTCAACTACGATGATACCCATCTGTTGGAAACGTTTGGCCACGCGGACCCTAAACGGACTATGTCTCCCTTGAATTTCGGTGGTGTGTTATTACTTGGCTGGCGTGTGGGTAACTTATTGGGGGTTGTTTTCCTCGCTACGCACAATGATGAAGTAAAGAGGGAATGACGGAGCGAGTCGCTCGAGGTTGAGTTAAGTGCGCCAACAAGAGGGTTGCGCTGCAAGAAATTGTGGACTCGACTTAACACGCACTCTTTTGAACAATTTCATGGACTCTTGGTGCTTCTGTTTACTTCAAACGACGACGTTTTTTCTTCTTCTTTTGCTTGAAACGTCTATTCTCTCGTTTTCATCTCGGGAGAGGCGAAAGACTCATCTGAGAGGGAAACTAATAAGCGACGAGGGGGTTCAACGACCCCTTTTACACGCATGCAACGACTACGTACAACATAACGTGGTCAGGGGAGGTGAAAGAGGAGGACACGGCTTGCGCCACGGGGGAGCACATTGAAATTTTCCAAGACAAGAAAGCGACGGTCCGAGCGTGAAGAGCGACGACCTTGTCTACGGCCTGTCGTCATGGTGAGACTTTAAATTACCCTATAAGGCCCAATCTGCATCTCATAAAACACAAAAATATACTCAACTTAATGGTAATTAAGAAAAAATTTTAATATTTTGTTTGTTTAAGATGAAAGAATGATTAAACGAATATTTTTTTCAATTGAAAATAATTTTTTTAGGATAAAAAATATTTTTTTTCAAGCTCGACGATGCTCAACCATTTAATTTCTTGAGTGTCTATTGCAAAGAGCGGGCGGAGGGTGTATAAAGTCTCGAGCGCGGGTTATTACAGCACTCTTGAAACGACAAGAGACATAGGGGAAACACATGAAACGTCACCGCGCGACAAAACGAAAATTATCCCTCATCTGGGTGGATAATCGCTCAAATCGTTCCTCCTTTTTCCAAGAGACGGCGCCGCGCAATGAGAGTTATTGAGTCGAATTACAATGGTGGAACGAGGAAACGCAATGTGATGCTAAATGAAGCTCGTCCTCAATACTCTCTTTGTCGTCAATTCTTCCTCTTCTTTCTCTTCGCTTTTATCCTTTGCCCATTAACTATACTCATTGTGTTCCTTGAACTAGAAACTACATCAATACTTTACACTTAACTCGCAGAGTGAAATTATTTTTTAATTAGACCCTATAATTATCTTTCAAAGAATGTATAAATCAGTAGTGAAGCGGTAAAATGAGATAAGTCGATAATTAAACGAAAATTTTAGATATTTTCATGTTTACAAATATCTCGAAAACTATGAGAGATACGATTAAAATTCATCGAACTTTTTTTGAAGGAAATTACATTCTCTACAAAAAAGGTCTTATGCATTTTTGTCCTGTCTCGCATAGTTTTCAAGCTATAATTATTTTTGTTTTTAACAAATCATTTTTTTCTTAAAAAATCATTCATTCAGATTTTTCGAGATATCTCGAAGACTACCCGAGATACGATAAAATTGCATGGAATCTTTTTTGCAGGAAATTAAATTCTCTACAAAAAAGGTCTGATGCAATTTCGCTCTATCTCGCATACTTTCCAACGCTTTCAGTGAAATTTATTTTTTTCACTTATCTTCTTTTGTTGCACTAATAAAATGCAAGTAACTCTTACAAATCAATTCGAGAAGACAAAATTAATCAAATTAATTCAAATATAAAATTATTTATACGTATTTCACACACTCTCAAGTCTTCGTGAGAACGACAGCTGTTGCTCTGTTCAACGTGCGTACGATTAATATTAATACGCACGCCTGTAGTATACGCAGCTCACGTATATTTCATTTCATGCTCTCGACACTTCCCAAACATGCTCTCCAAAACCTCAGGACATTTGAATATTCAAATACACTTCAACGTGTAATTATATGATTATCTCTGAGACACATTAAAGAATCTTCATTTCCTTTATGACCAGATAAACCGAATGAAGCGAAACTTATGTTTACAAATTAAGGGAATTTTTTAAAGAAGTCTCACCTGTTTGCCAGGACGCGGAAGTGTCTCCATGTTGGTTCCGGTAACGACAGGAGCCTTTTCCGTAGCGCCGTTCTGTTGTCCGACGTTATCAGTGGCGCTAACGTCGTTGTCGCCACCCCCGCCGCCCTTGCCCTCCTCAACTCCCGTCATCCTGCGACCTTATTCTCGCCCACCTTCGGGAGGACCTCCCTACGTCGTCGAAAACTACCCCCCAGCACGAAATACTCTTCGTCTCTTCCGGTCTCACCCGTGATCCCTCTCTCTTCCTATCACACTCAATCAAATACAATTGTCTTGGAATATCTTCACTCGTTAATTTCTTGATTATCCACACGTGTATCCTTTCAATCTCCAAGATTTTTCTTGTCCTCTAGAAAAAATTAATTTTTATTTATATTCATCACAAACAATTACAAAGAATATTCTTGGTTATAGAAAACAATTCACTAATGAAATGGTAAAACCGAGAAAACGCCGTTATTAAAATCTACCACAAAATCGATTATATCTTGAAAATTATGGAAGATACGAAAAAAATGCAAGGATCCTTTTTTGTAGAGAATTTAATTTCTTACAAAAAAGTTTCAATAAGATTTTATCGTATGTCCCATAGTTTTCGAGATATCTCAAAAAATCTGGATGAATGATTTTTTTGAGAAAAAAACAATTTGCTAAAAACAAAATTGATAATAGCTCCAAAACTATGCGAGATACGACAAAACGGCAGGGAATATTTTTTGTAGAGAATTCAATTTCCTACAAAAATGGTTCAACAAGTTTTTTTCGTATCTCTCATAGTTCTCGAGAATAATTCGAAAAATAAAATTTCTAAAATTGCCGACTTTTACCGCTTCACTACGAAATTCGATAAATATCTAAAAGTATTTTCGCATTCCAACGTTATATATAATATTTTCTTCCAAGAATTTATCCCTGGCATGTTTATGACTTTCGAAACCCTATTGGTGGTTTGCCTCTGCCGGGAAATTCGGTAGGTCAAAGGGGGAGAGAAGTTGAATAGGGATATATCAGGTCAGAAGGGGACTCTGAATTTATGACTCAAGATCCAATGATGGTTCCTTTTCCTTCTATTCGTCAATAATTGCACCAAAATCTCTCTCTGGCAACCGTTCTATTCCATGCACTATACCAACTACTATCATACTTCTATACGATCCGGATCCTATCTGCGCGTCTTACGTTTCCAATTGGAATCCCAAGCGCGATGAAAACGAAGCTTCGCTCGAAATAAATCCACGAAGGGGCCTTGAGGGAAACAGAACCGCGCCCGTTCAATCTACACTGCCCCAAACACGTCCAATTCTCCCACCCTCTCTGTTCGTCATTATTAAAATAAGATGCACAAATAATGCATTTTTGAAATCAAAGAAAAACCGTGAGAATAAAGACAGACGTTCAGGAACCGGTAAAGCCCCAAAGGGAATGTAATATTGTCGTGGCGACCGACATCCTGCCGACGAATAATCGCGGAATCATCATGAAAGCGGATAAAAAGCGGCCGAACCGTGACACCGGATCAAGACAACAATCGCGCACCTCCGGATCGATTTTGGAGTCGTCCTCATACGACCACCTCCCTCTCTCTCTCTCGGACCCTCTATTGCAAGCTGTAATAATAAAATGAATTGTTATTCAAAAACGGACATCAAAGATATTTTCTCATGGCTCGAACGAGAATCATTATTCTCCTATGTTAATGCCAAATTTTATTCAAGTCCGTCGCGCCCTGATTCGCTAAACTAGCCGAGGAAAACCACCCGGGCAACAGGGTAATAAAGATCCCCCCCGGGGATTTCTTGCCTATATCTGTACCTATGTAGGTATGTACTATTCAACGAAATTGTGTATGAACCTTTTGAAACACTTTTTCCCCCTGCAGTCACTGTCAGATTACACTCATCTCTCACTACGCGCACACGTTTCCTTTATAATTTATTCTATTTTCCTCAATAATTCGTTCGTTTTCCTGTGGACTTTTAATCCCGGTAATGTGTTTGTCGGCGAACAACTGCCCTCCCGGAGACTCTGGAACGTTTTGATCGGATTTTCAATCGTTGACGATTGTGCTGCCCTCTTGTGAGTTTAATTCTTCCCCCCCCACTCTTTATGTAATGGGCACGCAGCTCTGTTTTACCGACTGATCTGTGGCGGGAAGTTTTTGAATAGAGTATTGAGGGCGTTAGATTGACATTCCTTCTTTTCGCAGAAATGGTCGTCACAAGAGAGCAGCACCTATTTTAAATTATTCAGACACACGCGGCGGCGGAGGGGAGGCCCAGACTTTCACTTGATATTGCATATCTGCAAATCCGGTGTGTCTTGTGGCGGTATTTCCAGAAGGTGGGTGAAATTTTCGCGGATCTCCGTTGGTGTCCTGTAAGTGGACACGTAAATTAAATTTTTGTTGTCCCCCCGAGAGATTTTGGAGGTATAATCAAAATTATTCGACATTTGAATTGAGACGTTGTACATTGATAATTCGCAAAATGATGAAATGATATTCCTGATCTCTCACCGTGGGAGACTGTCTCCTATTTAAAGTGCTCACGTCAGATTAATACAGCCTTATACTTATAGGGATGAGTTAAACCTGATCGCATTCTCTTTTTCATCAAAACGAGACTGAATTTCACGTGAATTCCTGGTAAAGCGGGAGGAGGATGGGATTCTCAACAAGCCTCCAGGGGCAATCCTCGCACGAGGCCTTGCTTGGTAGGCAAGATGCTGAAATAAAACTTCTCGAAACAATGAGACGATGTCTCACGACTAAAGTTAAGTCTGATCGTGAGTATGCCTCGACTATTTCGTCTTTGAGTATTCAAGGGAAGAAGGTTGAGCGCGATGCTGACCTCGTTGGCAGCTTGATCACTCAGGTAATCACATCTCGTCTATTTTGGAGATTTTCGTATTAGATTTCCAATTGTCCTATTTGTTGACACATTGCAGAGTTGGAGAGACATCATGGATTCAATTGATCAGACTGCCAAAGTTATTAAACAACAAGCTGATTCCATGGAGAGTGTTGTTGTTGAACATATTAGTAATCTTTATTCGGAGAGAAGAAGAGCGAAAAAACTTTATCAGGAAGAACAGACGTGGCTTAACAATCAGTTTCAACAGGTGGTCTTTGATGTTTTTTTACGTGATTTCTTCTGTAAAAAGCAATCGACACTCTGACTAAATTCATATTTGTTGTTTCTTTTCTGTTTTAGCTAACTGATGATGTAGCAAGGAAAAAAACAGAGTACCAAAAGAGCTTAGAAATGTACAAACTGGCTAGGTCAAGGTTTGAGGAACATTACGTCAAGTGTAAGTTTGTTTTTTTGTTTGTAATTGGAAGAAGAATTATTTAACATATTGGTGAATCATTTGAACGTTTTATATTGCAGCTGGAAGAGGTGGAAGAAAGTTGGATGATGTCAGAGAAAAATATCAGAAAGCGTGCCGAAAACTTCATCTAACACACAACGAGTATGTGCTTTTACTTGGTGCTGTAGCAGAGTGTGAACATGACTTGAGGACCTGTTATCTTCCCAGTCTCCTTCGCCGGCAGCAGGCTATCCATCAAGAGTTCATCGTAGCCTGGTAAGTAAAGCCAAAAATTTAACCATCTAACATTGATAAATAGAACCATAATGATGAGATGAGTCAATAATTTATCTGTGAAATCTTCTGACTAATGTAACTAACACCTTTCTACTCGTTGTATGTCTTGGCAAAGCAATGGAAAAGGTAAATAAGTTGGGATAAACAATGCTTTGACCCAAATGACCATGTCCCACTGATTTTCAGGAAGCGAATCCTCCAGAACACGGTGAAATACTCGGACTTTACTTCAGAAAAGTTCCTGGAAATTCACACACGCATGCAGGCCGCTGTTGATGCAATAAAACCTCTTGAAGAGTACAAGGATTTCATAGGAAAACACAAGTATACTTCAAAATGTTCATTTTATAAAAAACACAATAGCTTCATTAAAGATATGATGTTTTTGATATAAATTATAGAACCCGGCCAGTGTCCCCAATGCGTTTCACCTTCGATGAAAATCTGGTGGACGACACATCGGGTAAATTATTGCCAAATAAATTAACAGTGGACAATTTAACGATAGATTGGCTCCGCAGTCGATTAAATGAACTTGAGAGCTCTCTAAAAATTACACAACAAAGTCGACAAACAACACAAACGTCCATAGAGAGCAACTGCGATCCCAGGTATTTTTATTTTTAACACATATTTCCCCTAAATTCAGCAACATCTAAATAAAATTAATTGAGAGATGATCGTGTTCTAATTGTCAGTAGAATGACGATACTAGACTATTCTCGAGAGAGGGAGGAACTGCGGTTGCGATGTCAGGAGAAAAAGCTGCAACGACAGGCAGAAGTCATTAGAGGAGCTCTAAATGAATTAGGATGTGAAGAATTGCCATCAGGATGTGATCTCTCGATGGAGGGATCATTCGCCGAGCCACCACCAACGTTAACGGTAGTCAAATACGAGTACAAATTCAATTTATATTCCCTACAACAGCCCTCCCGTTCACGCTAGGATTATTAGAACTCATTAGATTCGAGGAATACATTGAACGTTGCAGAGAAATACAGTTCCAGATAATGGTATATTTACGCTGAGACGAAATCAACGATTCATGACATTAATAAAGACCCCTTTCAAGTCTTTGCCGTCTATGACTGACGGTAAGAATGGCGTTATTCGCGCAAACAGCGTGGGATCGTCACCCAAACCATTACGCGCTCCACCAGCAGTATGTTCCCACTTGCACGTTAGAGTGACAAAATCTATTGATGTTTCCCATCGATTGGCCTTTTATTAACACAGTGACTTATTCTTGTAATCATTTTACATGAGTGACGAGGAGTGTGAACTAACAACAATAATTGCCAATTAATTCGTTTGAAAATTGTTCAGCAAACATTAATGTTTTATATATTTCTTTTTCTTCAAGCACTCGATCTAAACTTTTACATGAATATTACCTAGGTACCATGTGGAATAAACAATTCAACTAGCAACCAAAAAGGAAGTGGAGGTTTAATAGAAGAGGAATGGTTCCATGGGGTGCTTCCAAGGGAGGAAGTCGTAAGACTTCTCGTAGTCGAGGGTGATTTCCTCGTCCGTGAGACAATGAGGAACGACGAGTGCCAAATAGTTCTCTCGGTTTGTTGGGACGGTCATAAACACTTTATCGTGCAGACAACACCAGAGGTAATTTATAGAAATATTTATTTACTACAGAATCGTCTTTTTCGTTTATGAAAATTTATAATAATTTGTTGTTGGGGTCCAGGGACATTTTCGATTTGAAGGACCGACTTTCCCATCAATTCCAGAGTTAATAATGCATCAGTGGAAGTCTGGTTTGCCAGTTACTAGTCGATCTGGTGCTATACTCAAGACTCCAATTTTTCGAGAACGATGGGAACTTAATAACGACGATGTGATCCTCTTAGAAAAAATAGGACGCGTGAGTAAAAACGTCGAATACAAATTTTTCAAATGAGAACAATAACAAAAGTGTTTTATTTCTGATTCTTTTATCTTAGGGTAACTTTGGAGATGTATATAAAGCCCAATTGAAACCATGCAAAACCGAAGTAGCTGTGAAAACGTGTAAAGTCACTCTTCCTGACGAACAAAAAAGGAAATTCTTGCAGGAAGGTCGAATACTCAAGCAATACGATCATCCCAATATCGTTAAACTCATTGGCATTTGTGTGCAAAAGCAACCCATTATGATTGTCATGGAATTAGTCCCTGGTGGATCGCTGTTGACTTACTTGAGAAAAAATGCAGCCACTGTAACCCAAGGAGAACAACTCCGTATGTCTAAGGACGCAGCTGCTGGCATGAGTTACTTAGAATCGAAATTCTGCATCCATCGAGACTTGGCTGCACGAAATTGTCTCGTTGGTTATGACTCCATTGTAAAAATCTCTGACTTTGGAATGTCTCGAGAGGAAGAGGAATACATCGTGTCTGATGGCATGAAACAGATCCCAATAAAGTGGACGGCTCCTGAAGCATTGAATTTTGGTAAATACACTTCACTCTGTGATGTTTGGAGCTATGGAGTATTGATGTGGGAGATCTTCTCCAAAGGAGGGAGTCCCTACAGTGGAATGTCAAACTCTCAAGCAAGAGAAAGAATCGATGCCGGTATGACTCTCGCAACTATATATATAAATATTATCTGAAAGAGACTTGAAGATGTTATAATATTCTTTTTTAACAATAGGTTTTAGATTACCTGCTCCTGATGGGACACCTGAGGAAGTCTACAGATTGATGCTTCGCTGTTGGGAATACGAACCTGAGAAGAGGCCACATTTCGATCAGATCTATATTGTTGTCGAGACACTCTGTCAAGGATATGGTCCAGGAAAAATCGTATAGAAATCAATCAAGTATTTTGAAAATCATAATTCATCGAATTCCCTTAAATAATTGTATTATAAGTGTCGTTTCGATATGTCTTGTTGATATCATTAGAAACATTTTAGCGAGTTTTGTTGTGTCAAATCAATATTAACTCTTTAAGGACGGTGTTCTATATCCGCAACATCTTACATTTTATAAATTAGCTAAATCAATCGGTCAAATGACTTCTTTTTGTAATTTCAATAGCAAGGCCTTATGTAGATGGTCCATCCTTACTATTTCAAATAATTCTGTAATTTGACAACTAGAAATAGGTGCCCGTCCTTAAAGGCTTCAACACTTCAATTTGGCTCACTTTAAGGTAAAGACAAGGTGCAATTGCGTGATAATCAACAAAAAATATTTGGAATATGCATAATATTAATTGTATAGAGAGGGGAAAATTATTGTAGCAGAATGTTTCCATTCATTTCTCGGTGACATGATTCGGTACTAAAAATATAATTATTATGTCATAGTTATATCTGCCTCATCCATCGATGTACTTGATATAGTGATTCATCATCGTGCAATTTGTGATTGCAAGCATTTTTAAGTATGAAAATTATTTAACGCAAAATTCACCTTTGTCTATAATTTGTTTGTTCGCGCCTTTCAGAGATTCTTTTTTCGTGTTATTTGTACTGTATCATGTTATGTTTATACTATTTTTTTTCTTCAAGTTATTCACGCGTGATATACTCCATCTATTCATCTATAATAATTTATATTAAATCAATTTCCGCCCTTATGTTTTGATACAGAACATATATTTTAATGTCGTTGTCTATCTTTACAAACACGGTATTTTATTTTATGAATATTTTGTTTTGTCCTAACGGCAGCTAATGAACGTGTATTATTTCGCCTTGTTGAGCTTCGTGCTGTGCAATAATATCGTTCACTAATATACAGTATGAATGATTCTTGTAATGTTTATTCTATTTCAATGTAATAATAAAATCTTGTACTCTATTCAAAGGCATAAAGATGTTCGTTTATTTCATCGAAAGTCTATAAATAAAGTTTTATAAGTTCATCACTTACGGCTGATGGTGTCATAATACCTAAGTCCGTAAACAACAAATTGATATAATACGGTGGTGTATAATCTACCAATGGATGCTCAGTTCGAAGATTTTTCTCTCTCGTGCTCACTGTATACTGTTATCAAAAAGAATTTAAAAAAGTTAATTTCAATTCATTATCATCATTCAGTTGTTAGAAGTCTCAATATATCAATCATACTCACTTTGAATTCGTCTGGAAGATCGATTTGATTCAGCGGATATATCCTCAAGAATTTAAAGCTCTCGGTTAGAACGTAGAAAGGTTTCTTGATTTCTTTTGCACACATAGCCAATGTGTATGTGCCAATTTTATTAATGACACCACCACTCTCGGCGACACCTTCTGCACCTACCATAACCATATCCACTTGTTCCATCACGTAGCCCATCGCAGAGTCAAGAATCAGTGTGCAAGACACACCTAATTTCGTTAGATGATCGCACATTTCTTGCCTGATTAAAAAAAAAAAAAAAAAAAAAAAAAACGTTACAAAACAAACATAGTTAGTGATTCATTAAAGAAATATTTTTTCGTAGATAATAGAAGTTGATGAAAAGCGTCCTACCCACTGCTATCTGGAGCAGAATGTGTAACGTACACGTGGAATATTTTATTACTAGCAGCTGCGTGTTTCATCGCCAGCAAAACTACTCTCGATTTCGAGTGCGTTAGGATTCTCTACAAGTGAAAAATTAGGATTATAATTCTGTTATCAAAGTCAATGATGAGTAACATAAAAAACTGTAAATCTTACACAACCGTCCGTTATAAAGTTTGAAGCCAGCTTAGCAACTTTTCCACGTGCAGCCACCAATTTCTCGTAGAATACTTTCCCTCGATGCAGCATAATTCCTTTACATTCTGCAAATGACTATTAAAAAAGTCAATTAATCTCCGGGCATGTCAACTAAAAAAATTCTATCAAGCTCATGAATTGTTAATGCTCACTGGAGTATCCAAACTTGCCAGAGTAATAAATCTCAGGAAGAGTTCCGATCCTGATGCAATCGATGTTACAGGATGATCCATAGATCTCATAGCGTCTATACCATTCTGTAGGCAATAACGAAGTTCTTGCACGGTTTCCGCTGTAAAATATTATCGAAATTAATGGTTTATAGACATTTTGAATGTCTACCAAGCAACATACATTTGGCATGTTCCAAAATGTTGAGAAGAGTACGAATAGCAGCCATTCCTGCTGAAACTTCCTTCTCATTTTTAATAATCTGATCAAAATATTGACATATTTCTGCAAATAATAATGTTTCAGTTAATATTTTAAACATGATTTAATTCATCTTTGTAAGAATTGTAAGAAATTTCATCATACAAATTACCTTCTCGCTCCATTTTTTTACTATTACAATATAACCTAAAATTAATAAGCTTCACTTTTTCAATCTCTTTGATATAACAAGCTGCTTTTATACTAATTCTTCTTCATTCAACATATGCATTTGTTGACACCATGATGTAGTAGAAGCAGATGGTTAGACAAATTTAGAACAAATTAAAAAACAAACATTATCTCAGGCAAAAATCTCTCTGGCTCACGTATTTGTGATTGAGCAGGACAATATAGATGGCCATAGGAGTATTTTCTATGCAACGAAAACGTGCACATTACCCTAATAAACGCCGAAGTATTTCTTCTACAAGTCTTCAAATCCTAGAATAATTCTCGCATCTTATTTTGTACTGTTTTGTACAAAACGAAAAATTACGTGCGAGCGTTTACACCAAATTGAAGAGTGGGATAACAGCAAATGTGTATTGCGATTGTTCTATTTGATTGAGTGTACTATTTAATTATTCGAAATAAGATAAAAATCAGCGGGATGTTGAACCAAGCAGTTGTTGAGGCTCTGTACTCAGCGACATACATTGAAAATTACCTCGACTGCGTGGAAAATCTTCCAAACGACATTCAGAGACATGTTTCACGATTACGGGAATTGGATGCCACTTGTCAAAGTATGTTTCTCTCGTAGAATTGATATTTTTACCATCAAATTTCAACAATTACACATTCAGTGTCTTCTGCAATTTTTTTGTTATTTGTTCGCAAAGAATGGTCTTGTGCAAACTTTCTGACTATCATCATTGTTATTGTCTGCAGCTTATTTACGAGAAGTCGATCAGCATAAAAAATTGCTGAAGAGCGACACTGATTTCTCAGGGAGACGAAGAGCCCTCCACAGAGTCCAACAAGCCCTCATTTCAGCGCAGGAAATTGGTGACGAAAAGCTCCAAATTGTCCAGAAAATTCAGGATCTCATAGAGAATAAAACTCGTCAGTTGGACCTGGATTATCATAATTTAGGTATACCTCTTTTTTTGTTTAATCGTATAAAACATCTTTAAAATATATATTTTTCGATTCATTAGTCATTAATTATTTCCATAGACTTTGGAAAGGAGCAAGATAGTAATGAGCCAGCACGTGAAACCAACTCCAACGTGAATTCAAGCACGACAAACAACTCTAACAACATCGAGCGCCAACCGAAGCGAGCAAGAAGAACGAGAACTGAGGCCTTAGTAGAGTCTGCTCATGCCATGGACATGATTGTCATGTCAGAGACTCGTTCAGCAGCTCTATCGAACTCGAGCAATGGAAATCAGAAGAAAACAACGGCTGCTGCTGCTGGAAAGAAGAAGAAACGAAAGGCTCGTCAAGGAAATCAACAGAATCAGCATCGGGAGGATACACCACCACCACCAGAAGACGATCTTGCAATTGATCCAGATGAACCGACATATTGTCTCTGCGATCAGATTTCCTATGGCGAGATGATCCTTTGCGACAATGATTTGTGTCCAATTGAATGGTTCCACTTCTCCTGCGTATCATTGACTACAAAACCTAAGGGCAAATGGTTCTGCCCAAAGTGTCGGGGTGATCGACCAAACGTAATGAAGCCCAAAGCTCAGTTCCTCAAAGAACTCGAGCGTTACAATAAGGAGAAGGAAGAGAAGGCGTAGCAAGATAAAAGGTATTAATGAAGATTCCTGTGAGACAACAGGACTGAGTCTGGTCACGAATTCTGACGCTTAGCTGTTTAAGATTCACACAGCATCGAGTCCACGGCTGCTCACAACCACGTCAAAGGTCTAACAATGTCAGAAAGCCTTCGAGTGCATTAACATTGAGATCAAGGCAAGTCAGAGAATGTCCGTGATATCGAAGGCATGATTTTATATTATCCAGGACGATGAAGGGACGGTAATTGAGAAGTGGAGGGATCTAGTTTGTAATTGGAATTAGCTGTAAGATAACAGTATTAAATTAATTGTGAGCTTACGTTTTTTTTTTT
>JABSMT010051220.1:0-13338 GCA_018902335.1 Eumacrocentrus americanus
ACGTTGTTAATAATTCTAATATATTATATATATACTCTTATGTTTCGTGTGCTTAATAAGTAATGGTATGTCGATAGTAGAAGATAAAATGATACGAATTGCGCAGCAGCAAAGAAAGAATTATTTAAACTTGAAATAATATAGTGTTAATTGTCTATTGTTGGGGTCCAAGACATGGGGAGCTCCATTGAGAGCCTAGTTTTTATAAAAAAGTAGAACAAATAGAGATAATTAACAATCGTGAAATGTTTATGGACGTTTGGACTGATGATGTAGGAACTTAATGGAAAGTAAATGAGAAAGGGGAAAGTAATAATATGCATTTTTAAATAATATCATTTTCAATGAATAATAATGAAGAGAAAGGACCTTGATTCTATAATAAGAAAGTTGAATTAAGGAGAATGAAAAGGGGTTAATTGCTCATAAGTTAAATAGTATATGGTATAAAAACAAAGAAAAATGAGAAACAAAAAGCTTAATAATGTTGGCATTTTATTCTTTATAAGTGCCTTTCCGAGATTAAGTTTTCTATTCTTAGCCGATTACGATAAAATTATATATAGAGGAAAACAGACATATACAATAAAAGCATTATTAATTCAGTAGTGAAGGGGTAAAAGGAGATAAGTCAGTTAAAAAAAGTAAATTTCATTGGAGTCGTTCACGAAATTGATTATATCGCGAAAACTATGCGTGATAGAGTATAATTGCATAGAACCTTTTTTGTAGAGAATTTAATTTCCTACCAAAAAGCTCTCATGCTATTTTATCGTAACTCGTGAATTCTTCGAGATATCCTGAAAAATCTGGATTAATGTCTTTTTAAGAAAAACAAAATTGTTACAAAACAAAATTGATTACAGCTCGAGAATTATGCGTGATACGAGAAAAATGCATTAAACCTTTTTTGTAGAGAATTCAATTTCTTACAAAAAAGCTCTCTTGCCCTTTTATCGTATCTCTTATTGTTCTCGAGATATTTATAAAAATGAAAATGTCTAACATTTTCGTTTAATTATCGACTTATTTCTTTTTATCGCTTCACTACTGGATTATACATCTTTACTTTTGGAATCTCTTTGTCGTATTACAAATGTTTTTTTCTTGATTAATAAGCTTTTTTTTATCATTTTTACTCTCGTTTCGTCGTACTGTCTTAATAATGAACTTAAAAGAAATTGTACAATATTGTAAAAAATAGAAAAAAAAGTCACTTGTGGTGTGTGTGCATAAGTATTTTAATTATTAAGTTATTAATTACTTAATTTAAATGGTGACACGAACTTAAGTAGCACCGTTACATTAATTAGTACAGCCTTGATATTTTTTTTTTCTTTTTGTTAGATCTCTATATCCGTACTGAAGAGTTGTATTGTAGGCCTTCGTTCTTTTCAATTATAAGAATCATTAATTTTGTGAAATAGATGAGTATGAAAGGGTGCGAATTGAACGATTATATGCTACCTTTTCTACCTGGTTAACTAGAGAAAACAAAAAACATAAGCAAGAGATGGCCTATAACAATTAAATAATGTATATATAATTATCTATAAATAATTTGCAGGAGGTACATTGTATATAAATGAGGCCAGAGAGTAATTAATGTATACTTATCGATACTTATTGATAGAAAAAAGTGATTTTTCACGTTTGTTCATGGCAAAACGACATAACTCGCTCATAAAACCACATGCCTATCGATTAAATACTCTGCCAAACATTAAGGCACGATATAAAACAAAATGATTTATACAAATTTTTTACACTCTTCGTGTGCAAACAGGGAAATCATTGCAAATGCACTGAATCAGTCTAATTAATTAATAGTAATATTAATTAAACAGTTAGATATGTTTTCTCTCTTGTTTCTCCATTAAATTTTAATTAAAAAAATGTTATTAACATGGTGTAAAAGCCAAATCACCTCTATTGTAGATTAATTGAATCGAATAATTCATAGAAAAAAAGATATATCTGTTAAAACCGAAAAATTGTGAATTAATGAAGATTTAAAATCGTATAAACTGAATTTTAATACAAATCGTTTCCTTACAAAGTCTCTACATTTCATATTTCCTTTATCGTCAATTTTAAACTTTTAAATTAGATTAAAATCAAGCCATATATGTGTTTACTGTTTACAATTTCAATCTTCTCAGATTAATATTTACATTGTGTTCGCAGGGCTATCAATCATCATGATCGAGTGACGGATATCAGCTTGCATTAAAGTCTCAATGGAAATCATGAGAATTGAAGCGGAAAAGTGTGATAAGTCGAGAATTAAATGAAAATTTTAGACATTTTCATTTTTACAAATATCTCGAAAACTATGGGTTATACCATAAAATCTCATCGGACCTTTTTTGTAGGAAATTAAATTCTTTACAAAAAAGGTCTTATGCATTTTTGTCGTATCACGCATAGTTCTTGAGTTATAATCAATTTTGTTTCTAACAAATTGTTTTTTACTCGAAAAATCATTCATTCAGATTTTTTGAGTTATCTCAAAAACTACACAAGATACGATAAAATTACATGGGAGCTTTTTTGTAGGGAATTAAATTCTCTATAAAAAAGGTCCGATGCAATTATACTCTATCTTGCATAGTTTCCGAGATATAATCAATTTCGTGAAAGCTTTCAAGAAAATGTACGTTTTTACTGGCTTATCTCCTTTCATTGCTTCATTACTAAATTAATCCTCTATACATTTTATTTCAGGTATTCTCTATGGAATGAAGGGTAGTAGAGGATAACGTGAAAATTAGCTGACGCTTGCGCGAATCGAGGGCGCGGAAATAATGTTCCAGCTTCGGAATTCATTCCCGGGACAATTCATTCAGACGCTTCTTGATCCCTCGACGGAGAAGATCAACTATTGACAAAGAAAGGAAGGGAAACACGTGCGACTTCAACATTAAACATTATTCTGAGAGTAAAAAGAGATTTAAGGTAAATTATTTGGAAGTTTTCGTATCATTCAAACGATTGTATTTAAATTATTATGTTGTGATATTCATTGATATCGTGCTGTGGGAAAAAGAAGATAAATCGTTCAGAAAATACGTCGAACACTGCTTTCAATATCAGTGAGCTCTGTTGAATTGTAAAGCAGTATAATATATCACAGAAAGTCAAGAGTCAAAGCTCGATTCAATGTTGTTACGTATGGATAGAAAGAAAAAAAGATTCTGTTACTTTTGATGATTGTGAATGTGCATATATTCCATCAATTTGTATTTTTCTCTATTGTCTTATCTTCTTTTCATTCAAGATGAGTGAGCCCGACGATATTGAAGGATTTTTGGAGGACCAGCAACAGCTCTGTCGTGAATTATTCGAGAAACGTAAGTTTCCATTCATTTTAATATCACTAGAGAAGCACTAAAAGGATGACGAGATAACTCACCGAATTCATCGGAAATTTTATAAGTTCTATTTTTACAAATATCTCGAAGACTGTGAGAGATACGATAAAATTACAAGAGAGCTTTTTTGTAGGGAATTAAATTCTATAGAAAAGAGGTCTCTTGTATTTTCGTCGTATCTCGCATAGTTTTAAAGCCGTAATCAATTTTGTTTTTGATAAATTTTTTTTTTCTTAAGAAATCATTCATGGAGATTTTCTCGAATTATCTCGAGAACTATGCGAGATATGTTAAAATCTCATTGAACCTTTTTTGTAGAAAATTTAATTCTCTACAAAAAAGGCCCTTTGCATTTTTTTCGTATACCACATTGTTTTCGAGATATAATCAATTTTGTATAAAATTTTTATAAAAACTTTCTCTTAACTTATCTTCCTTTATCGTTTCACTGTACTGTTATTTAACATGCCAGAATTAATTAAAAAGTTTTCAATCAATAAAAAGGGACAATAGAGAACGTGTGTATAAAAGAAAGAAAAAAATATATAAACAATACCCCAGTGACTGTATTGTTCTCGCTTTTATTTATTTATTTTTTTGGACGTTTTCAAACTTCTCTCTGGTCTCCCGCCGATTTTATTAAAAAAATCCCCGCCATCACTCATATATGTGGAAAGCTTGAACGCGTCGACGAGCATAGACAATTAATTTTATCCGACGACAGCACAGACTACAAGCAATTTATCATTTTTATCAGCTTGTCGACGTATTTTTTCCCCAATTTTTTTTTCTTTATCACAATCATAAAATATGAAAAATTGTGAAAAAAAACAATTCTTTCTAATTCAAAATATTTTGCAGATATCCAGAGAAATTTCACTGGCCATTGTCCACCGTCCTTTGATGGACTTCTCTGTTGGCCTGAAACAAGTCCGGATGATACTGCAAGTCTTCCTTGTCCACCACAGTATGTCCTTGGCTACGAAAACCACCAGGACAACGCTGTGGCAACGAAACAATGCAACTCCAACAGCGAGTGGTATAAAAACGATGAGAGCATCTCCTGGAGTAATTACAGCCTCTGTGAACCACCTCCAGGATACTACATCACTGCTATAGTTGATCTTGAGTTTTCAGATTCAGAGTATGGACAGACTTGTAACGCCACACTTTTAAATGTGCGTTTACTATTCTTTTTCATCGACATGAATCTCTTTGCTAAGGGATCCATTCAATAGAAATATTACATCATTCTCTATACCAAAACATGCAGATAATAATTCTATCGTTAAGCAGTAAAAGGAGATAAGTAAGAAATTCTCAAAAATGCTAGACATTTTCATTTTTACAAATATCTTGACAACCTTGAGGGATACGATAAAATCTTATTAGACCTTTTTTGTAGGAAATTGAATTCTCTACAAAAAAGGTCCCTTGCATTTTTGCCGTATTTCCGATAGTTTTCGTGATATGATCAATTTTGTGAAAGATTTTAATAAAACTATTCGATCGAATTATCTCCTTTCACCGCTTAACGACAGAATATTCCATATGATGATTACGTTCAGCAAATTGGACACAAATTGATTGGTCGAAAACCATTTTTGTGATAATCGTATCTTTATTAGTTTCAGCGAGTCGGGTATTGAGACATATATTGTATCCCTTCAAGGCTACTTTTTTATTGGATTCAATTGCCGAATACCAAGGAATCGATATCAATAGATTAAATTCATGGCTAAACCCCTGCTAGGGACATGAAAAAAAATTTATTGACTTTCTTCAGAGAATTAAATCTTAATGAATACTCACTAACATTCTTCTGCTCTTTGTGCTTGCAGACGTGGCTACCGATCATCAAGACAGTATCGAAAATCGGCTACACCTCGTCCCTCACAACTTTATTAGTCGCTATGACAATATTCACGCTCTTGAGAAGACTGAGAAACCCAAGGAATCGTCTTCACATGCATCTCTTTGGTTCGTTTATCATGAGAGCGTTTATGGCATTATTAAAGGATTGGCTGTTTGTCGATGGCCTGGGTTTAGCTTGGGACGTTGTCCTTGTGGATGGTAAGAGCGCCTTCATCAAAGAACGAAACGTAAGCTCTAATATTTCTAGCATATGTTGAATTCCTTATGTTATTTTTATCTATTTTCGTATGTATTCATATTGTTTGCTAACAAAAAGCCTTTACTGTTGCTGGAACTCTTTAGAACTGGGTTTGCAAAGCCATAACGAGTCTCTGGCAGTATTTTATTGTCGCCAATTATGCCTGGATATTTATGGAAGGATTGTATCTGCATAATCTCGTGTTTTTTGCATTTTGTGGTGATACGTCGACCATCACTATTTATATTATTCTGGGCTGGAGTTTGCCTCTGCTTGTCGTTGCTGTTTGGATTAGTATTCGAATCATTATGGAGGATACATTGTGCTGGACGACGCACAACGATCCATCACTCTTTCTCATCATTCGAATACCCATCGTGGTTTCTATTTTGGTAAATAAATTAATTTAATTCTGCTCAGGAGCTTTTAGTTGGATAATAAGATTTCTTCTGGTCTTTCAGTTCAATTTTATCCTGTTCATCAACATCGTGAGGATCCTGCTGGTGAAGATGAAGACGTCCGTGTATCTGCAGAGGAAGAAGATGCAGTATGGACGTTGGGCGAAATCAACTCTAGTCTTAGTGCCTCTCTTTGGAGCGCACTACACAATTTTTCTTGGACTTTCCTATCATAAAGATCATCATCTCGAGCTAGTTTGGCTCTTCTGCGACCAACTCTTCGCCTCATTTCAAGTAAGATTGACAATTTTTAAGATATCTAGTGTATATTACATCTACAAGGCTTCTTAAATGACTTTCAGGGATGCTTTGTGGCTTTATTGTATTGTCTACTGAGTGGAGAAGTAAGGGCAGAGGTAAAACGAGCCTGGAGGACTCGAAGATCGCGTCGTGGAGGCGATTCATTGAGCCTCACTCAACGAAACTTGGCCAAGACACCAGAGCCACGACCACGAGTTCGTATCATTAATAATCTCAACTGCAACATATCTAATTTCTAAATTCTATGTCTAATACTCTAAATAATTTATCATCCTTGGATATATTATAATTAAACCGTAGCCGTAGCTTTGTAATCACATAAATAACAATTAAAACAATATTTATTGTATATGAACACATAAGAACTTGTTAAATCACAAATAACATTGACCCTGGTTCTGCAGACACCATTTGGGTTCCAAGCTGTCTGCGAGGATTCCTCGCTGCACTAAACGCTCTCTGTGTCGAAGCATCCGTTGCTCTGCATGAATCCAAGACGATTGGGGTTCCCCCCAGAGTCTCTCGGCCATTGCCGCTGATCGTGGCCACAAACGCGAGTCCACTGAGGTACTGTCGACCTGCTCAGACCACAATGCAGCTTCTCCACCTAACAAAAACCATTTAAAAATCATTTCCACATTAGATTATTGATGAATTCTGGTTTTTTAACGTATACAAATGAAGAATTACCGAGGATTAAGTTCTTTTTGGACTCAAATCCTTGCTTCTTGATGATATCTAATGGCGAATTCTCATAGACCTTCTGCCATCCTTTGTAAGGCGCACACCAATTCGTTCCTTCACCTACCCAAGCTCCAAATCTGCAGAAACACCAAATAATCAAATTGTATCCAGGAATAACATTGCAGTGGCTTCAAACACACATTACTTACCCACAATCAAGATAAAGAGCGTCATAATTCGAAAAAATAACTTTAAAGTCATTCTGCACGAGTCTAGCGATAGTCTTGTCCGCGCCAGTCGTCCAGATCTGAATGATATACCTCTTAGGATCCAAATGCTTGAGATTCTCTTCACTAGTGAGCCCACTAGTCCAGAGGACAACTGGAATGTCTTTGCCAGCATTAGCTAATTTAACTTTTTCATAAGCACGGTCCTGGAAATGATCCCACAGTTGAATAAAGCTCGACTCAGACAAATCCCAGCCCTTTTGCTTGGTCATCCAGTCGCGAATAGCAGCAGACGAGTTCCAGCATTGAATATTAACTTCATCTCCACCCATATGAAAGATATCTGGCTTGAAGTCTACAAACATATCAGCGTAAATCCCTTCAAGGATCTCGTAGACCTTGTCGCTGGCGGGATTGAGCTGGCCACACGGGGGCTCAACGCAGTACTTCTGCCAGGGTTCAGCTCGGAAGCAAACTGTAGCATTGTGGCCAACCCATTGCCAGCCCTCGCCAACGTGTGCTGGTGCATCGAACTCAGGAAGAACCCGGACACCATGAAGAAGACCAAAGTTAACGATCTCTCTCACGTCTGCTTCGGAGTAAATCTCACTGGGACTGTAAGCTCCGTATTTCGACATGTTCGGCAGGCTTCTACTGACATAAGGGAAGCTATGAGAGTCTGTAATGTGCCAGTGGAATGTATTTAGCTTCGACATTCCCATGGCTTCAATGGTACGCAGAATAGACGCCTTATCCATGAAGTTTCGACTCGTGTCCAGGAGAACTCCTCGATAGGGATAGACTGGCTCGTCAATAATGTATGCATCACGTACTATTTGGACCTTATCCCTCAGATCATCAAAGACTATCAGCTGGGAAAGAGTCTCTAGAGCATTGCGAACGCCAGAATAATGGTCTGCTGTGATGGTTGCATTGAGATAACGGTCTTCTCGTTGATTAATCTGCAGAACGTAGCCTTCCTTGGTGTCCAACGTCAACTGGACGTCTTTGTGGCTCGCAAGACCTACGATATCTACGCCCAGGGACAGTCCTCCATGATTCCTTGATTTATCGCCACCGAGATTCTTCACATTTGCTTTGAGAAGCTCAAGATTTCGATGGAGAAGACTTCCTGCCTGGGATTTGGGACTCACCCCGTAGATGTTGATCTTGCTTGGGTCCAAGTGGACCACGAAGTTGCCCAGGGACATGTGGCCAGTTGGTTTAGGCCAGAATGCACCTCCTTGACCGCAAAATAGCTGGCAAACTTCCAGCGATTGTGGTGAAGAGTCTGATGGTGTTATTTCGGCCTTCTTGCAAAGACCACCGAGGCATTTGTAGTGCCATGGCGAGCTGGAAGAAGACAATTCACGGATTATTGCGAGTAATAGAAAGTTCCGGACATTGAGAGAAAGTTTCAAGGGAATATAATGAGAGAATGAATTTGATTGAACTTATTATAGATTGTCGAGGTTTACCTGAAGTCTTCCGCATTTGTTGGGAAGCTCTGGAGAGCGAGGAAGACTATGAGTATGTTGGCCAACATCCTGGTTGAGACTATCATCGTTGCGATCACCTCACGTATCTCGTTTGTGGCCGAAGACACGTCTTTATATCTAACAAGCTATCTATTGATGAGAGAAGGGGAGTGAAAGGAAGTGGGGACTTCATGCAGTTAATACAAAGTTAGGAATTCAGTGTCAAACACATCTGCATGCAGTGCATTGACTATTATACATCAAGTTTCATTTAGAATTATTTATAATTCCATTTGAATTTTAGTTTTTTAATTGGAGCACACATCATTAAAGTTCTTTTGAGATCTCTCTATTTGTTCTTTCTTCTTTGCTTTAATAAAATAAATAGAGCAATGATTGATGGGGATATCTGGTAGCCTTAATTGCGAAATAATCGTCAACTTATCTTACATTAAATCAAAAAGTAGAGTTGAATTTTTTTTTTACAGCTGAACAAATATCAATGAACTCTTTTCTCTGAGTCATTCGAGGGTTTTTTCCACTCAATATTGAAGTCCCATTAATTATTGCTAAGCTAGATTTCAATAGAATTATTTGTTAAAGACAGTTAAGGATATTTTTATATACAACACAGAGACTTTAGAAAGTAAAATACTTAGATTGTATTTCAAGTAAATTAATAAATGGTTACATTGAATAAATTTATGAATTGAAAGTATCTAAACGATGAATTAATTAACTAAAGATTGAATATAGGTATTTGTCTTATGAAAAATAAAATTGACAAGGTAAACGAATCATTCGTCACCTCGTATAGCACGATATTTGGCGAGTTCGTTTGGAAATACTCGATTCAGCTCGACGAGCATGTTGGCCTTGAATTTTCTGTATGCATCAATCTTCCCCTTGACCTGCTCGTTTTTCGTCAGAGCCTTTTCGATACAATCCTTTGTGTAGAGCTGTGGATTCCTGCCTTGGTCAATGTAGCTATAAACGAAAGGAAAAGAAAAACAATTATCTCCTTGATATTCACAAAACGATACAACTGAACCAGTCTATTTTTGGGGTGATAAAACCGGTTATATACTCACTCAAATACTTCCAAGGGCACGTGGACATCTTGAACTTGAGACTTTAGTTTGTCGACCTCCTGTAGCCCATTAACAAGACCTTGACTGCAACAAACAATTCAAATTTCGCGCCGCCATCTTTAATATTATTGCATGAGGGCAATTGAACAATAGAAAATTGCAAAGAAATGTGATAAATAGGTGTTATAACGAGTTAATAATGATGCTCACATTTTTTGGTTAAGTACGTTTTGCCCTTGTGGCTGAAAATCGCTCACAATAATCCTTATTTGTCGTACATTTTCAATAAATAGCTCCAGCTGAGTCTCCAAGTTCTCCAAAGCGGACGCCATTTTGTACGCCCTAACCTCTCTCCATCCCCTGGCGGATTTATCCGAGAACTAATTTTCCATATGAAAAACACGCTCAGGAATGTTTATTATTGTCCTATTTTGTAATTAATATTTATTTAAGACAATAAAGCGGAAAAATGGCTGCAAAACACGTCGTTATAGGTATGAAAATAGCGATTCTGGCCTTACAATCTTTAAATTGTTATATCTTTAATTGTTAATTGCTTTATAAATATATTACGTTACATAATGGACCTTTGGCAGGCGGTGGAACCGGCTACATAGGATCAGCATTGGCTCATGCTCTGAAAGAAGAAGGAGCAAAAGTCAGCATTATTTCTCGGAAACTGGACGGAGTAAATCACATTACGTGGGTAAGATTAAATAGATCTACTATAGAATGATTTATATGGTTGTAATAAATCAGGGTTGTATTTCTAGGAAGATTTAGCTGTTAGTGGTCTACCAAAAGACACCACAGACGTGATAAACGTCGCTGGACAAAATGTATTGGACCCAACAAAACGATGGACAAATAAATTCAAAGAGGCTGTATGGGATAGCCGAGTACGAACGACAAAGTCCTTGGCCAGGGCTGTGAGCAATTCAAATGTGAAATTTTTCGCCACGATTTCAGGAGTTGCTTACTATAAACCGGATGAAAAGGAGTACACTGAGTACGATACATGTGAGAAGTACGATTTTTTGTCAGGTAAAACAAGCGACATGAAGTTGATGTAAATATTCATACTAATTTTGTCTTTGTCGTCTTATAGAGTTGACTCATGCTTGGGAAGAGGCAGCAGAGCTTCCACGAGACAGTAAATGCAGAAGAGTAACAATTCGATCTGGTGTGGTATTAGGAAGAACTGGTGGCATGATAAGTAAAATATTTATGCCATTTTTCTTCGGTTTGGGAGGTCACATTGGCAGTGGGAATCAACCCATGCCTTGGATACACATAGCAGACCTGGTGAATTTATTTCTCCATGCATTAGAAGAGGAGAATGTTAAAGGAGTCCTAAATGGTGTAGCACCTCAGGTAATTATATAACTTATCCCAAAGAAAATAAATTAATTCATGTTTCATGTATCCTCGCAATTTATTAATTAAATCTTTTCTTTCAGATAATAACGAACAAAGAATTTACAAAGACGTTTGCACGAGCTATGTGGAAGCCGGCATTTCTTCCCATGCCTGAGTTTGCTCTTAATCTTCTATTAAACAAAGAACGAGCAAAGGTTCGACAAATGTTTTCTAATCAATTCAATGTGTGTATGTGTGTGTGAATGATGATGAATAAAATCTAATAAACAAATCTTTGAATTTACAGATTATGACGCAAGGACAAAAAGTTATTCCAAAACGAGTATTGGAGTATGGATTTGAATACGAATTTCCCAATATAAAGCTTGCATGCGAACAGTTTTCTGATTTATTTTATGCAGAAAATTTTTATTAGACTAAAAACAAACAAATTTGTATGGCAAATTAGTCACAATTAGAATAAGTTTCAACAAAGAATATGCTTTTTATTCTCATTTCATTCCCAAGCAGCAAAGAATCCCTTTAAACCTCGGAATTTCCTTTATCGATTGGAGGTTATGTAGACAACATTATGTGTGTGGGTGTTAGCAACCCAACAGTCGCAAAAGATTGTAAATTGGCGCATAGCACGCGCACACAGCTGTTGTTTACCGACAAATGCGTGTCAGAGAAGGAAAAACGTTGTTAGACCTAAGTCGTACTGGATTGGCGGAGTTCAAAGTTTTCTCTCGACGCCACGAATGATTCTGCTTTGGAAGTAAGGTGCCACAATCGTCGTGTTGCCTATGTCAAGATGGAAAACCGATGGACGACGATAAACGCGAGTTATTGGCGCTCGTAAGAGGAAAATTCACCACGACGACGACGACTCCACAAAAGAGATTGAACGTGAGGGGAAAAAAAAGGATAAATCGATGGGGAAAGCGATTGGAAGCAGGTCAACAATGATAGTAGAGAGCAATTGACCTGAACTTTCTTCTAAAGGGATTCAAGACGAAGGAAATTCATGATACGTAACTACATGACGCGTTAAAGGTTAACGCTGCCTCACAAAGCTTTAAAGGGACAGACGAGGTGAGATTTTCAAGGTTCATTTAGCAATAAATCATAAATAAATTATGTATGAATGAGTTCTCCACGTTTGAAAGCATATTCACAAATAATAATAATTCATTTTTCCCTTTCTAGCTCTACAGTCTAACGTTTTGTCGTTACGTAAATAATCTAGACGACTGTGACCCTTTTCTAATTGTCTTGACAAACTATAACCTCAGTTACACACGTTTGGTGTCTCAGATAATGACTTAACGACAAAACAGTGACGTCAAAAACGTAGAGAGTCGTGTGTGTGCTAGAGGTATTTCAGGGGATGTAGCAATGAGTAAGCGACATGAATTGTGTGTTTTTATTTTGCGCATTTTGCTTACAAACTCCTGATCATCATCATTTTTGAGGTTAGGTCCCAGTATTTATTATTGTTTATTTACTATTGACCTACTATTTATCTTTATCTTGTACTCAAACAATGGATTGCCCTGATAAACATGTGTTTTGTTTTTTTTTGGATTGTAGGGGTGCACCATGAATGCAAGGACACAGCTGTTCGAGCTGAGCATGGAGGGTCGTCAGGTGGACGAGGCCGTGGCAAGCATCTTCCACAGCGTTCTGTTCCATCGGAGCCTGGGTAAATTCAAATACAAACAGGAGGGCAGCTATTCTGTGGGGACTGTTGGCTATCAGGATGTCGACTGTGATTTCATTGATTTTACGTATGTGTGCTGTTCATCGGTGCACCTCGATCAGACGTTGAAGAGGGAAATCTCGGGCTTCTCTGAAGCATTGAGATCCACAGATAGTCCTGGCTCAGGACAAATATCCCTTGAGTTCTTTCAAAAGAAGAAGAATCGATGGCCTTTTCAACCTGAATGCATACCCTGGGAAGTGTGGACCGTACGATTGGAGTTGATTAAACTCGCGACTGAACACGAAAGACAAATTTGTCGTGAGAAAGTTGGTGATCTTTTAACAGACAAGATATTGTATATAACTGAAGTGATGAATCGTCATGATTATCTGCCGAAAATGCCGAATCAAGCCGAGCTCGATCTCATTTTTGATACCTCTTATCCAGATATTCAGCCTTATTTATTTAAATTGTCGTTCACAACATCTGGTCCACCGAGCACCACGATGGGTAATACCATGAAGAAACTCATCAAAGAGACTCTGTCCATTTAGTTTTATATATAGTATATATACATTTTTTTTTTTC